>JBBYHL010000013.1:5951501-5970606 GCA_038381835.1 Adansonia madagascariensis | reverse complement strand
TCGACGAACTTGTAGAAGCAGGTTTGAATTAGGTTATTTTTAAATTCGAGTTATTTAAATTTAATTTTTTAAATTTAAATTTTTTAATTTTTTAATTTTAAATTATTTTAAATTTAAATAATTTTGAATTTGAGTTTAGATATAAATTGAATGAGTTTTTTCCTCGAAAAAGATGTTACTATAATTAGTAGTGAAATGTTGATTGTGGGTCAATAGCTAATCTGACTAAACTTGTATTAAGTCGAATTTGAAAAACTAATAATTTATATAGGTTTAATTTAAATTATTATTTATATAATAAAAATATTTTATTTTAATTATAAATATTAATTTTATTTTAATTTTTAATAATATTTTAAATAATAAAATAAAATTTTTAATTAATTTATACAAAATTAAATAAAAAATAAAAAAAATTATAATTTGATCCAATCTAACATCTCTATATATATATATAAAATGTTTATCATAAAAAAAATAGAATTTATCATCATCGTTTTCAAGAGTAATATTTTAATAATTTTTTTAAAAAATAAACAGATTTATTAGTCAGTTTGGGTTTAATCTGGATTTTAGTGCGAGATTTTTTTTTTTTTTAAAATAAATCAACAAATCTTATTCCCGTCGAAATTTTTGTTTTATAAATGAAAAAAATCTCAGAAACGTGCATTTAAACAGAGCTGCAACGTGTCAATAAAGATTTGTCCTTGTCTCCGAACTCTCTTCATCAAGCTTGAAACCGACTGAATAACAGCAACTCTCTTTGTAGTTTTGAATTTTTTTTAATTTTGGTTTTAGGGTTTTGGAAGTGGGATTTCCATGGAAAAAGAGATGGGATTGGATGGGTTAGGAGATTTAGCTATCCACATAATTTTATCAAAATTATCCCCTTCAGACACTGTTAGGGTTTCATGTGTCAACAAAAGGCTTAGAATCTCTGCTTCTGAAGATTCACTTTGGGCTCAGTTTTGTTCCCTAGATCTTCATCTTTCAACCCCTCAAGATCATGAAGGAAATCCTGCTCCTTCTTTTAAGGTAAATTCGATTTTCCATAACCATTTTTGAAACCCTTTTTTCGAATCCATTTATTCTGGGTTCTTTTTTTCTTTTTTTTTTTCTTTGGTTATTAATGATTTCATTTGTTTTCACATTGTATTTTCCATGCATTTTTGTGTTGATTATGGTGGCTGTATTTCTTCTTGAATTGGGAAAAATCAAAAGCTTTATCTTGCCTATGTAAATTTCCCTATATAAAGAGCCATTTTGCTAATAAATCAGTTTCATGGGATCAGAGCTATGTTACTTTGACTTATACGTGAGTGTTGGATACGATCATTTGTCTGGCATAAGTATATATGATTTTTTTGTTTTCTAAATGCTTGATTAGCCTTAACTTATTTATCTCTTATAAGTGAAAGTGAATCAAACAAACTTTTGCTAAAAGCTCTTAAAATTTAGAAGAGTTTATTTTTAATAAAAAAAATGAGAAAAATAAGATAAGATAGACAAGAGTAAGCTTTGAGAGGAATTTTTTATTATTTTATTTTAAAACACTCTAGTTTTTATTATCCATGGGCTATAGTGGATAGCTCCAAATTTGTTTAGATTTTTTGCCTAGGTCTAAATCCGATTTGGCTCGGCTTAAAAGCCCGCATCATTGTGAAAATTTAATAAAAAATATTTTTATATTAATATTTTTATATTTTTGTAACTAAATTTAAATAAAAAATATATTTTTTCTAATATTAAATAGTAATTCAGGTCGTGCTGACCCAAATTACTGAAGACTTTGTCCAAGGCTTGGCTTATGCAGTTTGAGCCTATCGAGTCGGATGGATATCCCAACCTATGGATAGGTTTAGCTTTATGGAGAATTTATATAAATAGCTTTTAAGAGTTAATATACCAAAAAGCTTTAGCCTTTTTTTTTAAAAAAAAAGTTTGTATTTTTCACAAAAACTTTATTTTAACTTAAAAGGTTAAAAAAGTGAGGCTAAATACGCTCTAAGTTTTTCCATGTATTTGTAGGGTCTCTTGCGTCGGGCACAAGTTTCAAGTACAGGCACAGCTATTTCAAGAAAAATGAAAAGATAGAGGATTTGGAAATTTTAAAAGAAAAAAGAAATTAAAATTTATAGGTAGGAAAGTGTTTCAATAGGGTTGAATACAATAGTATATATAAATTTATGGATTTATATTTGATGCTCTATTTTTTGATGAGATGACATCATTTGGTTCATTGACAATGTATAGATTTATACATTGATAGTATATCAAATATAAACCCTAAATTTATTACTTAATAATTAATTTAAAAGCTCTAAAGAAACGTTTAGTTTGCTTAAGGAAGTAATGTTTTTGTCATTGTTTTCTTTTTTTGCAGGCAGCTTATCAGTTATGGCGAGAGGCTTTTGCTATGTACCCATGGCCACTCGTTAAACGAGTTAAAAGATGTTGGGACAAGCTTAAAAAATGGTTGAACAACAATTTTCCAGAGGCTGAGGGAACACTTAGAAGGGGTGCATCTGAATCCGATATCAAACAATTAGAGACGTTTTTAAAAGTTAAATTGCCTCTTCCCACCAGGCTTCTCTATCGTTTTCATGATGGTCAAGAACTGATGGACGAAGAGCGTGAGCGTGCAACAACAGTGCTTGCTAACTCATTGGGAGTTATAGGTGGCTACTCGTTCTATAACCATGTCGTTAATGTCTACTTATTACCGATAAGTCAGGTTATTGTGGAAACAAGAGGGGTCATACGTCGCTTAGGTTTTTCTAGCCGATCCAAGTACATTGTTGTGGCAGCTTCGTCCACTTTTAGTGAGAAGTTGTTTTTCTTGAATTGTACCAATGGCCAACTTTATGTTGGTACAAGGAACCTTCGTACAGACGGGGAAATGATTCAATGTGTCCCCAATGGACTTATTCGTTCTGTGCATGATTTGCATGGAGATCAGCAGCAGGACGCTATGCTGCTGTGGTTAGAGGAACATGGCCGCCGCTTAGAGAATGGCATTATCAAAGCTCGCAAAGAAGGAAATGTTCGAAGTATCAGTCTATTTCCAGAGGTTCCTCCCCTATGTTCCACTGCTGTAACAAATGGCGTGCAGGTTATTATTATTATTTTTTACTTGGATTGCTTCTTCTGGTACTTTGTTCTTTTGATTTCCTTTTCACCAATTTTTTAAGAATTAGAGTGTGAGTGGCGAGCTGAGTTCGATGTCTCCTGATATTGCGTGACTAAGCAAAAAATTTTCTAGTTCATGCATTTTTCTATGCATGCTGGAAACTACTTAGTAATTTAACATTTTAGGGGCTGAGGGTCTTATCTCCTTGCACCTTCAAGTGATCCTGTGATAGATGCTCATCATCCTATCCTATATTAGTCATACTCAGGTGTGTCAGATATGGATATGTTCAATTTTTTAAAGTTTTTTCGTATAGAGTGTCCTATCCTAAACAATGCTTAATATTTGGTTGTTAAAAGTTGAGTGAGAAATTTACCATTTCCTTCTTGACAGACTGTAAGAGAACTTGATGTCCTAGAAGAATAAGTGAAGTAGGAAAAGCTCAACTTTTATTCTTCTCAAATTTTAGTCAATCTTCCATTTGGAAGGTCTCCTTTGTTGTTCTCAGCTTTCTATCTGATATCCACGGTTTTAATTCTCTTTGCGCTAGTTGTAGCCTTTTCCACCCTCTTCATTCTTCCTTTTAAATTTACCAAAGGACTTGAGAACTTTTGCTTTAAATAGCTGACAAAGGATTAGGAAATGAATATGTTCATTTTGATACGATTTGTAAATTTTATTTTATGTTGTAAACGGAACTTATTATATTTTACTTTAACATGCGTACTTTTGATGTCTTGGTTATATGAATTTCAATTTATTAAGTGTATAAAAGCAGTTGCAGGATTTCAACACTTAATACATTTTTGCTTTTTGTTATTCTAACAAGGATGATAAGAACCGAAAGGCCTTTTTGCGCTTTGTGGGAACCTTTTTCTTTCTTGTCATTGTTGTAAACATGCTTTTACGCCTATGCTTAATAGTATTGCTATCACACTTTTTGTATTTATTCATATATTGGTACTAACAAAGATTATTACCTCCAGGTTCGCGCTTCTGCCGTGTTTGTTCCTGAATTGGCTAACCTGCAAGATGAAGCTGAGAAATACTTGTTTGCTTATTCAATCCGCATGTCCCTCTTGCCTGAAGGGTGCATCATCAATGGAATGACCTTCAGCTCCTGCCAACTGAGTTGGAGGCACTGGATCATTCGTGCTAATGAAGATATTGTATCTGATGTTAATGGAGAGGCTGTGATCGGAATGGTAATGACATACCGATTTCTCTTGCTTCAGTTTCTCCTATAGATACCATGCCTGACAATTTAATTTTCGGTTATAAAGATTGGCCTAATAGGAACACAATGTTTTGCTTTCTCATGATCTTTCATATTCCATAAAATTCTATAGGAGTTTGACGGAGAACTGAACACCTTGAAAGAGTGGGAAAACAACTGTAGTTTTTCCCTATTTTTCCTTTCCTTTTGCTCAATTTTCCTGATATAAAGGAGCCTTTTTCGGAAAATAAGCTGTTGCAACGATGGAGCTTACTGGGTTCCTTTAGTAGTGAGCTGCATGAATGATAAAGATTAAAGAAGGAAGCAACTAAGTTACTAGAACTCAGGTTGTGAGTGCTGGACACCGGTATTTCAATTTTTTCCCAAGTTTTTCTATGTATATTGAGGGTACTTGGAGGGTCATATCCTCATACCCATTTCCGGATATGCATCCGACACGGGTACGTAAAGAAAAATAAGGAGTCGGAGCAACATATGGAAGCAGTAAACTTGGTCACCATCATAAGGAACTGATCATTTTGTTTTGTATCTTAGTAATGCCGAAGAAATTCAATGTCTGGGATGCCTTATTCTGTTGACTATCACTAGACGTATGTGGTTTTTTGTTGCATGTATATTATTAATCCGAGTAATTGAGCCTCTGACATATGCTATAAATGTCATTTTTTTTTCCTTTTGCTTGCAGTACCCTCTGTTGCATCCTGGCGAAGATGAATTTGTTTATGAGAGCTGCACATATTTATCATCTTCTTCAGGTTCCATTGAAGGTTCTTTCACATTTGTCCCCGGCAGGTATTCTTCGCAAACTATTTATTTTTCGAAGTAGCAGTTGTAATTAATATTAAAAGCTCTATATCGAATATCTATGAATTGCACTTCCTTTGACCAACTGTCTTGTCCCAGTGTCTCGAAGAGACAGTCGAAATATTTTGGCAGTGAGTTTAGATTCACATGTGATGCCATCCTGGAAAGCTGTCGCCTATTGAGAAATAAGGAAGTGAGAATGTTATAATAATTTATATCTTATATAAGAGTCTGTTGGTAATGGAAGTCACAAACTGCAAGCAGGGCTTAAAGTGAAAAGAGTGGCATAGGAAGTATGAGGGTGATTGATTGTTGATTTTGTCGGCAATCTAAAAATTCTGGAAGTAAAAATAGGGTGGAGTATTAGAGTCTGGTGTACCCACAAGAATGACATGAGTTTCACGTCTGCAAAGCCATACTAGGATGCATATGTGTTTTATTGCTCCAACTCTTCATTTTTCTTAAAAAACTTGTGTTTGATGCATATTTGGACATGGGTATGGGGATAAGATCTTTCAAGGATCCTTCAAATATATGGATGTCTTGAAAAAAAATTGTACATAGCTGTTGTAGACGCATACATGTATCCGACATACCGGAGTCCGAGTAGCATAGCTTAGCATTCAAAATTCCTAGAGCCTTTTCTGATTGATGATGTTCTATATCACCTGGACTTAATGGTGAGTGTCAAATATGGGTATGTTTATTTTTAAGTTTTTCATATATTTGGAAGATCATATTTTCACGTTCATACCCGAATATATGTTGGACACAAATGTCGGTTATAGATACTTTAGAGAAAATGAATAATCCGGTCAAATGGTTGGTGTTAATGTATATTACTATTGATTGTTGCCATTTTCTTGACCATCATTTTAATATACCTGCATTATCTTTTTCTTCCAATAGTTTCATTTTTGAATTATGATTGTTTTCCTAGCTCTAGGTTGCGAATCTTTGTTCCCTGTTACAATCTCATTTACTATCTTTGTTACTCGGACTTCGGAGCAAGTGTCTGATACGAGTATGTGTATCCGATACAAGTATATGCTCAATTTCTTTCAACTATTTTCACATATTTGAGGGATTATATCTCAATACACATATCTAAATATTCATCAAACCACATATTTAGGGGATTATATCCCAATACCCATATCTAAATAGTCATCAAACAAATGGTAGACATGGGTTTTTTCATTCCCGGCCATCGGCTGGGGGGAGCAAACAAACTTTCCAATGTAAACATTTTGATCTTCTTGTTTCCCTGCTTTTAGGTTGGCTGATCCGAAAGGCAGTCCATTTGAAGTTCAAGTGGCTATGTTCCCATTGCAGGAGCCGGATTATTTTTTTTGGACCCCCCCCCCCCCCCTTCCCCCCCCCCCCACCCCCTCCAAAAAAAGAAAAAAAGACTCTGCTTGTTCTGCAGTTTCCATTGATTTGGCGGCCATTACCTGTTATTGTTAGTAATACAATATCAAAAAGCTTCTTTGAATGTGTGAAAAAAAAAGAAAACCCTGTTTGATCTTTATAACATTGCAAGATTGCTTATTCCTGAAACATTTTATTGTTATAAACTTATATTATATTCTTAATTATTGGCTTGTTTGTATCTTATCTTTTTTCATTTTTTTTTTAATTTTTGCAGACTGTACTTATATAATTAAATTCTGAAAAAGATTTATTTTAAAAGCAATTAGCCAATCTGTGAGTCAAAATTTTATTTATAATTTTTTTTTCCTTGCCAAAAACTTTCTTCATATATTTTACCAATACAATTACTTTGGCTATTAGAGTAAATTTGTTCATAGTCGGGTAGTTCGACAGATTTAAGATTAAGTTTTGGTATTATCGGATCATTTTGTATTAGATTGAGTTTGAATTTAAGTATTATCGGTCTGCCTTATATTGAGTTGAATTTAAGTGTATTTCTTTTTAATTTAATCAAATTAAATTATTAGTTAAATAAATAAACATTTATTTTTATTTAAATTTAATTATATATCAAAATAAAAGTAAATTTAATATATTTTAAGTAGTGAAATTGATTTTTGGGTAAATTTAATTCAGTTAAAGAAATAAAAATTTTGGTTTATATTTTTTATATAATAATTTGTATTATATATTATGTTTATATATATTTATTGTGATTTAGTTAATTTTTTATTAACATGTACAATTCAATTGCAATTAGACTTTCTCAAATTGTACAACGCATGGAAGCAATATTTTCTGACAGCAAAGATGTATGAAAATTAGAGCTTACAATTCGTGTTTCCTATGATAAAATACGATTAATTAAAACATAAATACAACATTATTAAATAAATATATCGAATCTTAAAATATAAATACGATTTAATTTTTATACGTGTTACATGCAATATGATATGATTGTGATACGGATAATGATTAATACAAATAATACGATTATGACATAAATATCTTTTAAGTTAAAAAAAATAAGTAAAAAGTCCAATATTTTACAACATGATGGCACTTGTGTTTCAAACTCTATATAATATAAACTATTAACATATCAAAATTTATATAACATATAAATTATTAACGTATTAAATTTATATAAATATATAACACTTTGAACATAAATGTGATACGTAAAATTACATGAATATAATACAAATATATGAATTATAAAAATACTTGATACATAACTAATGATATTTTTATTAATTAAACTTATATTAATTTATGTATTATAAAAAGAAATTAAGTTTGCTCTAATCTTTTGTTTTAACAATCACATTATTACAACTAACTAAAATAAGTAGAGATATATTAAATTAAATATTTAAAATAATTTATATTTAACTATACCTTAAATAGGTATCATAATTAAAAATCCAAAATAATATTTAAGATATTTATTTTATACACCAATGGTTAGTAACGAGTTAATGAAATGATTGTATCTCATTTATTTATTCTTTTAATTTTCTTAAAACCTAAACACGTATCAATCAATTGATCTCACTTATAATTTTTTTTATTTCACCATTGGTATATGAAATAATTATCTATCTATTATTTATGTATGTTATATAAATAAATTGAAAAGTAATAAGCTTTATACGTAAATATGTTAATTTAAATACACATGTTTATGATACGTTAAATTATCATATTTTTAAAACATATTAATGGATGTGTTGCATGGTTATGTGTTTTATAACACATTAAATCATTGTGTTTAAATGTGTTAGCGGATAAATGTCGACATATTTATATATTTATGAAATAATTATTTAATCGTGTCTCAATAATATCTTAATTATATTTTATGAGTATTTAACACACTTATAAAATAAAATTTTAGTATCATAAATATGTTTATATAATTATAACATAAAATATGATTTTATAAAAATTTATATATAATTAAAATATATTATATACATATTATATTTTATTTCATATCTAAAATTAATGAAATAAAAATGGCAAGAATGTATTGTCTCAGATCAGATCTCTCATTCTCTAGAAAATTTATTTATTTCCTTTTATTTTCTTTTCACACCATGTGATTTCGTTCATTCGATTCCGTGTCTCTTTTATCTAGAAAGCCTGTCATCGATTCCGCCCCCAATTTCTTTCCTTTTCCGAGTGATTTGATTACCTTCCATTTACTCTTCCTTTTATTTAATTTCCAGATCTAGGTGTTAGATTTTCTTGTCCCTGAAAAACCCATCATTTTCCCAGAAAATCTTCTTTAACCTCTGCTGTTGTTTTTTTTCGTTGTTTTCCATGTTTCTTCACCAAATTCTCAGTTTGTTTTTTGCGTAATTTCTTTGTAATTAATCTCTTTTCTAGTATTAGATCTTTTGCTGCTCAGGTTTCACTTAGAAAAATTTAGAGATTCGGCTCAAATTCTAGGGTTTTCATTTTATATTTTCGGATATTATATATTTTCCTGAAATGGAGAAGGATAAATCTCCAGGCTTACCGCCGCCGTCCGGTCGATATTCGGGGTTTTCATCTGCCGGAAATGCTTTAAGCATGAAACCTGAAACGGGCTGTTTCGGTCAAACTTCGGATTCCAATGTTTTTAGTCATGATATTAGCAAAATGCCTGATAATCCCCCGAAGAAGTTAGGTCATCGCCGTGCCCATTCCGAAATCCTTACTCTTCCTGATGATATTAGCTTCGATAGTGATCTCGGCGTTGTGGGAGCAGCTGATGGGCCTTCGTATTCGGATGAAACGGAGGAGGATTTACTGTCAATGTATCTTGATATGGATAAGTTCAATTCTTCTTCTGCAACCTCGACCTTTCAGGTTGGTGAGTCGTCGGCAGCGGCTGCTCCAGCTACTGCTCCGATCGCTGTAGGAGCAGGGACGGGAATGAATGGTGAAAATGTAAGTACTGGTGTCGGGTCTTCTGAGAAACCTAGAGTTAGGCACCAACATAGCCAGTCGATGGATGGGTCGACAAGTATTAAGCCGGAAATGCTTATGTCTGGCTCGGAAGATGTTTCGCCTGCTGATTCTAAGAAAGCTATTTCCGCTGCTAAGCTTGCTGAGCTTGCTCTTATTGATCCCAAGCGTGCTAAGAGGTATCTTTCTTATATTTATGTCTTTTTCATTTCAAATTCTTAGATATGATGAGTAGACTGAATTGAAATTTATTGTAAGGATCATTAATTATGAATTCAGTTGAAAGATTCATGCTTTAGAAGTAAGGCTTGAGGTTTTTGGCATTAAGTAGGTACGGCTTTTACTTTTTTTTCATATGATTTTTATTTTATTGACGATACGTTACCTTTTTATGAGTTTGGTTATCAGATTTTGCAATGGAAGTGTTATCTAACTCATGACTGAATATAGATTATATGGGTGTGTTACAAGTTAGTGAATGAATCGTGCAGCATGTTACACATTATGTTAACCTTTTTAATCAGCTTATATCCGGGCATTAAGCCTTTTGCCGTTGGATTGGTCCCACTTCCATGAAGATGCGATGGCGGAGAGGCTATGAACTAGGTTTTAACTTGAAACTAGTGCATTTGCCTATGCTATAATTGATTTTCTTTTATCTCCCCGTGTTTGTGTCTATTGATAATTCTCCTCTGTCCCCTTTCTTTCAAAGCGTCTTCCCCTTTCTATTGGATTTCGTCTTTTCCAGAACAGAAATGAATGTTATTACCCTGATATGACCTCCATCTTTCCTATTTAAAAGGATCTGGGCGAATAGGCAGTCTGCTGCTAGGTCAAAGGAAAGAAAGATGCGATATATAGCTGAGCTTGAACGGAAAGTACAGACACTGCAAACAGAAGCAACATCACTCTCTGCCCAGCTGGCTCTATTACAGGTAGTTTCATCAGCTCAGCACCCTTTCCTTGTGTGTTTGCTAAATGCTGTCCAGATTCTAGCTAGGGATCTATTTTATAATACATGTGTATGTATGTAGCAGGCCTTTTTCTTTTATTTTTATGTTTTTGTGTTCTTTCTATTTATTTAGATCTAATGATTCTTTTGACTCTTCTCTGGTAACTTATGAGCAGAGAGATACCAATGGTCTGACTGCTGAAAATAGTGAGTTGAAACTGCGGTTGCAATCAATGGAGCAACAGGTTCACTTGCAAGATGGTGAGCACCTCTTGATAACATTTCTTTGAATACCAAATTACTAATATCTTTGCTTTATTGCTTTTTTTTTTCCCCTATTATTTTTTCCTGTTCTCCGCTTGAGGGAAAGAATTATTATGGGCTATATGATATTTATGATGGTTTGAAAGATTTTACATGTGAGAATTTGGTTGGATGGACATTCGGAGAGAGATCATAACTTAGATTTAAGCTGCGATCAGTTGGATGTCTGTTCTTTATATTTACTTACCATTCTAGATATTTAATAGTAGGGGGGCTGTGTGTATGTGAGGAAGGAGAGAGGTCTGCATGTTAATCTTTATTGTCGCAACTCATAAGCTAGGGGGTGGTACAATTGGCATCTGGTTCCTGAGATACTGCCTACTGTTTAACACCCTGTAATTTTGTCTTAAGGTCATTTAGCCTGATATGGATCGTATATATGTGCTTAAATTGTTGTTACTGATAAAAATCATAACAACTTCTAACAATTATTCTTAAACTTGTAAATAATTGTTTTTTCGGCATTCTTTAACTGTACCTTCTTAAATGCTTTTAAGTACTTATGCTGCATATTCCATAATTTATCATAATTGACAGAAGTGGCCAAGATTTGAGATTACATAGGCACTTGTATGGATTTCAATGTTTATCTATGTAGGGTCAGCAGTCGTAGTTCAACACTATTATATGGCTAGACCAGAAAATCCTGTATGCAATTGAATACTTCATTAGGAACACGTTTGGGGCATTTGGGATTGGGGGGTTGGTAGATGGTATAAATGCCATATTTATTAGGATAATAAGATATGATGCAATTAATTTGGGTTTTATCTAGTAATGGTAAGGATTGTCACGTGAACTGTTGAGCTATAGCTTGGGTTGAAAGAAAGAAAAGGGTAACTAATATGCTATGGTTTAGCAGTTTTGAGAAGGATGAGATAAGTTAACAATTCTTTAACATTCCTAAGTAGTTGGGTTGTCCCTTATTTTGATGTTGAGATTAGAACCTTTAAGACGGATTTAATGGTTAGGTATTTGATGTCTCTTCATAAATAGTATCAAACTTAACAAATACAAAATGTTTTTTTGAAGGATTCTATGACTTGTAACCATATGTGAGTTTGACTTCAATTGGAAGTGGATAATATTTATTGGAACCTTTATTAGACTTGTACTTGCATTCAATATAGTTTGTTTAGGTTCATGTTACTAGTGTCAAGACATTGCAGTTTGATGGCTTTTTCATTTTATTATATTGTTGCATACATCTAGCCGAAGTAAGAGCCAATAGATAAACAGTTTTGTCCAAAATGGCACTTGAATGAGTGGTATTGACAGCTAGTAAATTAAAGATTACAAGGTAAATTTGGTGATAGCATTTCTTTTTTACTATGTTTGTCTAGAAAGTGATTATCCTCTAAGCAGCTTTAATACGAATTATCATTCTTTTTATTTGAAACTTCTTTATTAATTGTTTTGTCTCTGTGGTTTTTGGATGCTTTTAGTAGTTGGGAGCTGATAACATAGCTTATTTAGGATCTGATCATTTAATTAGATATTAGTGTTAATGGATCAACAGTTTGATTGTTGTCTCTTTCATGCTCAATTTTTACGGAATACATTACTTTTAGAGGAAATAAAATTCAGAATTTATCTTGAAATTGCACTTAGGGTGTTTTTGAGCAGGTTGAGTTGAAAAAGTACAAATTTAAGCTTGACTGTAAGCTCAAGGCTTGAAACATGGTTTGAGCTTGACAGTTTCATTGTTTAAATTTGGGCGCTTCTAAAAGTTCGACTTACTCTAAGCTTGACTCCATTAGGCTCACATAAACTGAATGAGAAAAATACTTAGACCTCCTTGTGGAGTTGAGCTTGAGCTCTATCAGTTCATTTGTGATAAATAGTGATGAGTATTTCTTGAGTGGAGCCCGAGTAGCTTTCTAGCACCCTAATTACTTTATTTCCCTTAGATATTCATATTATAACTGATCTTATGGTAGGTTGTCATAGCTGTAAACATTTGGTGGACTGTTTGTTTATACGCATTTTATTACAGTACCTCAGATACCAGCATGTGTGCAAATACGTTATTTGTTATTCCAATATAGTTGAATGGCTCTCAAAAGTAGTTTTGGAACTTTTGGTTTGCATATCTGTTATGAATATAAATGCTTCTTGTTCTACTATGAAAACATATGTTACTCAGACTTGGGTGTGAGTGTCGTATACGGATGTGTCCAACATGGATATGTTCATTTTTTATTTTAAGTTTTGCCGTGCATTTGGAGGTTCCTTGGAGTCATATCTCCATATCTGTGTCTTAAATTGTGTCGGACATAGATACTTTAAAGAAAAATAAAGGCTTTTGAGCAACATGGTTTTTTTTCTTTGTAGCTGTATTAATGATTTTTTCTTTGTTTCCTCAATTCGATAGCATTAAATGATGCACTGAAAGAGGAAATCCAGCATCTGAAGGTGCTGACTGGCCAATCTGTGCCAAATGGTGGACCAATGATGAACTTTGCATCTTTTGGAGCTAGTCAACAACAGTACTACCCGAATAATCATGCTATGCATACTCTTCTAACAACACAGCAATTCCAGCAACTTCAGATTCACTCACAGAATCATCGCCATCAGTTCCAGCCGCATCAACTCCATCAACAGCAACAATTGCAACAACAGCAGCAACATGATCAACAGCAACATCAAACTGGGGAGATGGGAGTTAGAGGATCCATGCCTTCCCCCAACCAGAAAGACAGTTCATCTGACGTCGGCTCAAATGCGTCAAAGGATTGAGGAGTTAGAGAGCCCGATAGGACCAGGTATTTACGGGCCTTTGCCTTTGCTAGATAGGGCATATTTTTCCTTTTCATTTGTTCTTTTAACATCTTTTTATCTCTTTAGGCTTTTCTATATAACATTTATTTATAGGTAGTTGCATTTAATTTTAGCTGGACATTGACCTAAGATATTATATATGATATCATCCGGTAATATTTATCTTTTTTGGAAATTGACCTAGTTCTATTCCTCTTTTTACGGTTTGGTATCTAAAACAAATAAAATATAAATTTTCTATAATGCTGATGTGGCATCGTTAATGTGTACATTTTGCCATGTGTCACATTTTTATTGGTCAAAAAAAGAATTAAGATTACAAGTTCACCTAAACCAAATGACTAATGCTAACTCTGACAAAAAAATATAATAACTAAGCTTGCATGAAGATTACAAAAGAATAGGGTGTATGAATCTTAATACTTTCGTGTTCTATTTATTTTACATAGATATGAAAAAAAAAAAAAAAAATTGATTACCCATATTTGATCCTTAACCCGAATCCTTATGCGATTCGCTACTTATGAGATCGGAAGTTGAATCAAGGCTACTACTCAAGAGGTTATTAACGTTCATCTTATTACCTGTTGATTCATTGAGTTCCCCAATGAGCTTTCGTAGCTTTAGATTCAGCTGCATGCTTAGATAGGGATCTTTTATCTCTCTAGTTGCCTGTAATTTTGTTGGTTCCGTTCATCAGAATTGCTTTTCATTAGGCTCTTGACTGCACTAACTTTCTTCACAGCCAGAGTCGAATTCATCTCTTCATCATTCACCTTTTTAGTCTTCTTGTTCTTGGATTTTATTTCGTCTTGATGATCTGAACTCACAATTTCTTTGTTTCTGATGTTTTTGATGTCGTAAAGAGCTCTCTTCAGAACTGGATTCAACTTCATCTCTTTATCATTCACTTTTACGGTTTTAAGCTTCTTATTCTTGGATTTTACTTCATCTTGATTATCTGAACCCACATCCTTGTTTTCGATCTCGGATTTTACTTCATCTTCATGATCTGAGCCCACATCTTTGTTTTAGGTCACGGATTTTACGTCATCTCCATGATATGAACACACGTTTCTGTTTTCGATATTACAAACATGGACTTTCTGCCCAACTGGATTCAACGTCATCTCTTCATCATTCACGTCTATTGTTTTATACTTGTTGTTCTTTGATTTTAATTTGTCTTGATAATTTGAACCTACAACATCTTTGTTTTTGATCTCGCAAATAACATAATCGTCAATCCCTCGTAATTTAAGGGATATTCATGCATAATCCAATCGTGATTTAAGGAAAAGTCATGCATAATCCAATATGCATAATCCAATCTTCATTCTTTACTTCCTTCACGCTTCGAGCAAGCCAACATCCGGAGCCGGTACTCCTATCGATTCTCGATCTACTCCTCTTCTTGAACCTGTTGAAAATCCGAACTATCGATTCTCGATCTACTCTTCTTCAACTTGGTGAAAATCCAGAACAAATCTCTCGCTTTTTTTGTCGAAAATTTTCTAAGGTTCTTTGTTTTCACCATAAAATTCACGCCCAATCAAAATGTTAGAAGGCAAAGGATTTCCACGGATGGCTGGTACAAGATAGTAGTAGAAAATCTGTAATTTGGTGAGATTGAATTGAAATCCATAGGGTACCCAAAAATTGGAAGAAAAGCTGAACATTATTATTGCTATTGCTATCCAGTGATTAAAACATCGGAGCCGAATAATTACTGACGTGTGTGTCTATATATATATATATTAGTTCAAGTTGGTTTATTATTGTGTTTTGTTTCCTAGTTGAAGTTGAGTTTCAATGCTAAAGACTAGAAGAAAAAGCGAAAAGCTGAGTAGCATTCGGATTTTCTAGCGGTTATATAGTTAATGAAGTCATTCCAAAAGCATTCAATGATCGGTCTTCAAGTTAATGCAAAACTTGAGAGGTAACTTTGTAGTGGATCAATGAAATCTATCTAAAAATCAGGATATCCATCCGGTCTGTTATTTATTCAACCTCCATTAAGATCTATTCAAGAGTTCAACTACACGTTCGACCCATACAGAGTTAAGTTACCTGTTTATTCCAATAGGTCCAACTTGCATTGGACTAAACTACTTGACTTACTCATTTGACCTCATAGGTCTAATCCGCACTGGGTTGAGCTTATACAAAAAGTTTTCCGATTCAAACTCACTTGATTCGAATTAATATTTATTAATACAATATTTTATTTAAATTTAATTATAAAAATATATTAATATTAATATTAATATAAAATAATTTTTTAATATTTTAATAATTTTTAATAGTTGCTCGATGCTGTGGGACTAGGATTGGGTAAGAAAGTTGAAAAAGTCATGGCCTAATACTCAGTTATCATGTTTAGTTCATGCTAATTAAGACTCGAAGGTGAATGTTGAATATGTGTTTAATATAAATATACTTTTTCTTTTATATATTTAAAAGATTATACCTCCGTACGTATATACAAACCCATACATCAAACACATATTTTAGGAAAAAAATTTCCGAGTAACATAGTTTAATTCTATAACTAAACTCAGCCCACATCTACTTTTCTCTCCAAAGGAAACAAAAATAAAACTTGCAAATTTATTTTGTTAAGTTCTTCCAAATACTCGAAGGGTCATACCCTCGTGCTTATGTCCAAACACGTGTCGGACACAAATACTTTCAAAAAACTGAGAAGTCCAAGTGACATAAGATTAAATGGTCACCATATAATCTCATATCACAGTTTCTCACCATCCAAATTTTATCAAGTCATTGCAACTATTTTCAACCGGCAGAACTCTAGATTCAACTGAATGTAGACAATAAAATTTAGAGATATACATAGTTTTTACACATCGAGTTATTCAAACAATTATATAAATATCGATGAATTCGAATTTTCAACATCATAAACTAAAGAATGGTAGAACAATCAAGGAGCTATTTAAAGTTTATACTATCTGGTAAAGAACAATAAAAAGATGCATAAACGTGCAAATGATGATCAGTAACTTGCAATCCACATCGGTAGCAAAGAAATTTATGTAAATATCTTTCTAGGTTTGAAAGCAGACCTGGGAACTTGTTTGATCACAGCAGAGGAAAGTAATGGATAAGAAACATCTAAAGATTGAGAATATCCGAGTTGTTCTAGCTTAGGAATTACTGTCGAAGCACCACAAGGCAAATCACAAAGTATTGTCGAGGAATGACTTGATAATCCGGGCATACATTGTACATATAATGGCAACATCTTCAGAAAGGAACTAGATGATTTCAATGCCTTCAACTGGAACTGTACTCATCTGCAAGGTTCTACCATTTCCGATAAACCGCACAGAAGGCAATGACGGATCTGTAACGGATTCAATCTCGAGAAAGTTGAAATCGTATGCACCGGAACGCTTCAAACTGAATATGAAAACAACCGTGATCCATCCCAGCATGGAAACCGCCCAATAATTAGTCATCCCATGAATCAAACCCCAAGCTATTGCATACCCCACAATGATTCCAGATAAATGTCCAAGAAAACTTGCTTGCGGAACAATGATTGAAGTAAAAATCAATGACTCGAATGGCGCGAAACTAATAGGAAGCGAAAGGAATCCAAAAAGATCCAACTTCGATGAAGGTTGCTTCACAGACAAAATCGTCATCCAACCAAAAACAACACAAGAATACCCAACAGCAGTCACTCGCCGGAAATACTCGATCTTGAATCGCTGAATTAAGAAATGGTACATTCCCAACACAAGCAAACCAGATAATACGACCAAAACAAGTGTGTACTGAAGATAATATGCAATTCCGAGACCCAAATGCCCTAATTGTTCTACAACCCCAAGACTCCAAAGGGCACTCATATTGAAAACAAGATGAATAACACTTATATGTGAAAAAGCTGAAGTAATTATCCTCCAATGGTGCCCTTCGATGGCTGTTTCGTAACTTAAACCAACATGCTGATAACCAATGTTTTTCTTCTGAATGTAAAACCAAATTGCACTACATATTCCTATTATACAACTCGTTGCAGGTTTTTCCAGTATCTCATAAAACAATGGCTTCCCCATATCTACTAAGCTAATATATGACACTCCTTCGACTCTCTCTCTCTCTCTCTCTCTCTTTTAACTTTATTCAATCAAAGGAGCAAAACCCAACATTAAAATCCAGATAAAATTCAGAACCAATCAACATTTCATCAAAAAGATCACTTTTTTAATAATTCTTAAAACTGTTTAGAGCCAACACAAAATATTCCACGACCTAAAGAAACCCAGATCCAAAATTCCCAATACTTTTCAAATGCCCATCATTTAAATCCAGAAAAAAAAAAAGAAAAAAGAACCGAGTTGTTTCAGAGTCGATCAATAAACTACTTCAAGCAGAAGAAATTGACAGATTTTAAAGAGAAATTTACACAGGAAAAGAAAAAAAAAAAAAAAAAAAAGAGAGTGAGATGGAGGATCTTACTTTCTCATCTTTGTTTATAAATCGATTCAAGATTCCTGGCTGCCTCTCAAGACTTTCCCTTTTTACTTTAACAACAGGAGATCATAGAACGTAAACATTTCAATTCGATCATTGAAGTACGTTTTCTTGGACTGTTGCTCTCTCTGGATTTTTCTGCAAAATTTTACCATATATTATAAATGAGTAATCAATATTACCAAAGTAGCCTTCTTTCTTTCTTTCTTTCTTTTTTTATATATATCTTTCTTTCATTAATTTGGATTTATGAGAGAAAATTCAATTTTTTTTAATGCTATCTGTTGATTGACAAAGAGACACATTTTAATAATAATAATAAAAAGATAGATAAACATTTTTAAAAGGTAGTTTTCATATTTTTCTACCCTAAATGTATAAATTAGGAATTTTTAGGGTTGGACTACATGATTTGATTTTTTTTTTAACTTTTTACTCAAGTTGGGCTTGAATTTGTTTTCTTGTTTTACTTTTAAAAATATTTAAAAACCTATTTTTATATCAATATACGTATATATTTGATAACTGAATTTTAATATTTTTTATTAATTGAATAATAATTCAAATCAGATTAATCTGAATAAAAAGATATCATATCCATGTTATGTCCAATTCGGGTTAGCAAGAGTTGCTTGACTTTTAAACAAACAAATGTGATAATGTTTTTTTTTATGAAAACAAATATGTATATTGTATACAAGTAAAAATTACAATACCAATTATAAAACAATCATAAAATTTATTCATAAAAATTATATTTTAATTTCAGTAATTAGAATTAAATTATTACTAATCTCAAATACCCAAAAAAAAATTATAATCCAATTAGTAAAACTTAAAAAAAAAATAACTTAAGTATTAATTCATAAAAGAATATAGAGAATAAACTTAACAAACCAACAAATTAGAATTGGAAGAACCACAAAGTAAGACTTGAATTTATAAATCTAAAGTTTGAGTGACTTTCCTTACC
>JBBYHL010000013.1:5936525-5951401 GCA_038381835.1 Adansonia madagascariensis | reverse complement strand
CCTTTGCAAACTTTATATTTATATAATTTGTAATATTATAATCAAATTTAAAATATTTTATATCTATATTTAATATATTAATTATTCATATTATATAAATTTAAAAATATATATTTGTGTCGTGTTTTATTTTTATTATTTTATTCGTATTATATTTATATAATCATATTTAATGTTGGGTTCCATCCGACTACTCGGTTTTAAAGTGGCTCTCTTCGCCTCCATTCAGTTTCAGCTCAGCACTCTTATCTTCATTTATTCTATCCGTTTATACTCATAAACAATAACTTGTTTGCATTGTCTTTGTAAATAAATATGACAATGGATCAGATATGCTTAGTTAAATTTGCATTTAAAAAAAGAAAAAAGAAAAAAGAAAATATATGACATTTTTGGAACATCCAGATAAGAAAAATAGAATGGAGAGAAGATATGCTTTTCATGCCATGGTACTAATAATATCCATAATAATATATTTGTTGAGAGAGAACATGCTTATATATAAATATATATATATACACATAGGAGGATCCATTTATATCGGTGTAAATATAAACTAGTTTTACACACATTCATAACGTTATATACATTTAAAATATTAATAAATCGACTGTTAGATAAAATAATATAATTGTACTCGTCGTGCATGTAAATTTTTAAATTAATCCGACATCCCAATCATATCTATCAAGAATACTAGTGTTTTTAATATATATTTAACGGCTAAAAATTCTTCATATCGAACAAATACTTTAAACATTTTTTATTTACTCAAAACTCCACGTGCATGATCCATATGAATAGACGATGAAATATGATAATCGAATTAAACAAATATGAATCATATGAAAAAATTATGAAATCATAATTTAAATATTAAAAGAAAGATTACGAATATTGAAATATAAATTTTAAATTTAATATAAATCATATTTTAAAATAATTATATAAATCAATTGAATCAAACTTTAAATTTGAGACTGTAGGTGTCCGATGATTTTGAAATGATCAGTACAACTTCATTAATAAAAGCATGAAATGACAAAAGCCAGCCTTTTTTTTTTTTTTTCGATTATTTCCATTGCTTAAGTTGTAAGATCCGCCATGTTGTTTTAAATATATTATTAATATATATAGAGAGAGAGAGACAAATTCTCTTAAGATAAAAAAACAAAAAATCAAATTAGCATTCAGTGACTCAATTTCTTGTAATTTCCTAATTATTTTGTTCTTCTAGCTAAGCTAATCCTTATATATAGGTTTAACCATTCTCAGAAGGCAATCACAACAAGATATATATATAGATATATAAGAGGAGTTTATACCTTGCTATCTGTAAACATTTGATAATCATGGCTAGGCTTAACAGCAAAGCAACAATGCTCTTTAACTTCCTTCTGCTGATATCTTTTCTTCTCATAATCACCATGGCTGAGAGCAAACTCCTCAACAGTAAGTAATTATAATTTACAAAAATCTTTTTCATGATTGATTTTATGTTTAATCTTCAGCTTTTTTTTTTTTTATCTTCATTTTTTTTTTTAACAAAAGTGACCAAATAGTCTAAGAACAAAGAAAAGGGTTGCAGATAATTCTGATCTTCTAAGCTATGTTATTTGGACTTTTTATTTTTCTTTTAAGTATTTATGTTTGACACCAGTGTCCAACACATTTTTGAATGTGGGTATGAGAATATGACCCTCCAGATACATGGAAACACATAGGAAAAACTGAACATATCCGTATCGGATACATATCCATATCTGACACTCACACTCAAGTTCGAGTGACATAATGAGTGACTACATGAACCAACTAGGACAAATCCCGGGTTCAGCTTTTGTTGTATCTTTGATGCCATTTGTGATTAACTTGCGGTGGTGTTTCTATGCAGTTGGGATTGGAAGGGTGAAAGTCCAGGATGTGAAACAACCAAGGCTAGCTTGTTTAGGAGGCTGGTGCCCAAAAAAGAGACACTAATTTTAGCATTGAATTCATCTGGGGTAACTATAGGGTTTTCTGGGTTATATGTAATAAAATTCCACAGTGGAATATGATCCCCTGAACTCAGTTGTTGACGAATAATTCATGTACTTTATATGTTACACATAGATGGTTGAAGCAATATTGCAGAATAAATGATCAAATAAAATAATGTTTATTGGCACTACCGAGATTGCCTATCATTTTTCTTTTGGGCATGTTTTATTTCATTTTCTAAGTAAACTTCTCAGCCCCATTAGCAAGTCTTGGCCCTGAGAAAGTAAAATTTAAAACAACAAGCAGCTCATAATCTTTAAAATGAGTCACTAGCTAGTTTGCACAAACCCTAATTGGGATTGGTATTGTAATTCCTTGCTAATTAACTTCTAGTAATGCAATTATATATATATAGACACACACATACACAAAACAAGGAACTTCATTTTCACAAAAAAAGATAACATCCTTTAATTATGTCACTATAGGGAAACAATTAAAGGAGTTTAAATTCACCCCTTCCTTTAAAATCCCACTTCTTCTCCAATATATTTCTCAACCACCATTCATACACCTTTAAGATTTCCAAGGAAATCAAAGACGGGACTCATTTGAGATAGGAGGAAATTGGGATATCTTACACTTTAACATTTTGTCATTTTATATAAGAAAAAGCATTGTGACTCAATTCATATATAGTACTAGCACCATTAACTACTAAATTCATATATAGTAATTTTTTCAATTGAATATGTGAATAATTTAAAAAATAAAATTAATAAAAATATTTTAAATATCACGCTAAATGAAATTTTCTTTTATTTTATAGATTTACTAAACTATGCTGTACTTATTTCCCATTAAAAAATTTTCTATAGTATCACAGTCAAATAGGTTAAAAGAAGATTGAAGCATTGGCTTGTGACTATGATAAGTACTCCTTTGACTTTTCTAGCATATTTGCAGTAAACTATACTTGCATAAATTTGAATCGGTAACAGGTTAGTTTCCAAATCATGAGGGCCATAGTTTGAGATACTGCACCTCTAACGCTCTTCCAAAGAGGAAAGCTTTCTTTTTAGGATCTCATTCTCCTTTCTTAGTTTCATAATCTTCAGCTTAAGCGTTTCAACTTGCCGACTTGAAGCTGAATCTAGCTGTTGTTCGCCAAGCTTCGTTCTGCTTATTAATACTGCAGCAAACTCATTATAATCATATCTATGGCATTACTCGCAAGGAGATCAGAAATTCATAGAAAAGCAAAAATAAACCAAATTTCTTATGCAGCGAAGCTAAGTTAAGCTGCTACAAACTCAACTATGATTTATTAAGAAACCCTCATTATAGTGTTGGGCAAGGGAGATGAATATGCATAAGCGATACAATTTGCATAACAAGTTTCATCAAAACCCAGTGTTAGGGGATTTAGCATTTCGTGGTCAGAAACCTGATGTTTTTGGTTCAGATTCTACTCAAATTAAAGGGGTCAGCTTTTAAATTGTCAATAATTCTGCATGTTCAAACATGTATAAGTAATGACATATGAACTGCTTGAATTTTGAAAGGCAACCACAAACTCACGTTCCTTTTCAACATCCTGCAGTTTCTTATTCAACTCATTTTTCTCTTCTTGTTCAGCCAGCAGACAATCTTTTAAGTCCAAAATCTCAAGAAGATCTGTCAAAGTATATTTAGTACCTATAAGATTGAGCAACAAAATATGGTTGAAGAATTCCTGAATAGTTTTACACTTAGGATCTCACATTTTGATTCCGCATCAGAATGTAGTTGCTCCAGCCTCTTTGATAGCACTTGTGCGTGGCCTTCATGTGTTGCCAGATCTTTACGCAGGTGACTTATGGTTGCTTCATTTGTTGCCTTTTCAAGTAGAAGACCTCTGACAAAATGCAAAGTATATTTACAACCACAAAAACGGAACACGTGGAGCCACTTACTCGCTATAAACTTACCTGACTTTAGCCTCTAGATTCCCAACTTCCTTTACATGGTCTTTCTTAAGCAATTCCATAACCTTCCTATGTTCCTGCTCAGAGATTTCAGTTTCTCATTGTCACGCAAATTGTTTAAAAAGATTGTCTTTGGCCCCAACAAGATGATGGGAATTCACCACAAGACATTTCGTGGAGACGTTTTCTATTGCATTTCAATCAACCATATTTTATTGGGACAACTATACAACTTAAAAAGAACTCACACAGTTTAGAGAAACTGAGAAACTAGAGTACCTGACTAACTTGGAGCAATGAAGAGTTTGGCACCAAAGATACTTACCTCTTCTTTACTCAGATATTCATCACTCCTTCTCCGGAGTTCTTCTTTCAATCTCTGGCATTCGGCACGACATTCAAGCTGGTTTCAGAAAATTAAGGTGGTTATGTTTAATTCACAACACAATCGAACTCTACGGTTGGTTTGAACTTCTTATTACTAAATTTAGGTATAAAAATTGTAAAAGATGTGTATGCTACCAAGGACATAAAAGAATGGTGCACCTGCTCAGCCAAATTGTTCAAAGACTCAGTGTACAGTTTTGTCAGTCGTGCATTATCTACAACAAGGGGGGAAAAGTTTGATTTAAGTTTTGACATATAAAATTCCACTGTGCAACAGTAGAAAAATTGGTGCTATAGCATTATGACAAACTATCCTCTTCACACAAACTATTTAAGAAGAACATCAAAGTTGAATAGGAAATTAGAAGGGAAGAAACTAGAGCCCTTTGGTTCAATGTAATGTAAAAAGTAATGTAACCAAAGTAATCACTACATGCAAACTCCCCACGAAATGTGCCGGGGAAGACCGATATCCAAATTCCAACAGATTTATTAGGAGCAAGGGTGAGGTTCAGTCTGGGGATTGACTCCTACTTTTAACACAGCCATAACAGGAGCTAAACTAGATCTCTCATGCTACATTACACATATTCGAGTAGATTTACATGCTAAACAGCAGTACATAATTCCTGCCCCAACAATTATCCAAAAAAAAATTTTATTTTCTTGCGCCAAATTTACATTGTTTTTGGTAGCTGAAGAAATGGAAAACGGGTGGATTTGCACCTTCTTATTCTCTTCAAATCCAATCTGGCCAATAATGTTAAGAGGAAAAAACTAATCATTTTATTTACACTTATTCCCCCAATGTGCTTCTTTCCCTGTATTTCTCATCTTAACGCTTTTTTTTTTTTTCTCTTCCCCTTCATTTTCCTTCCTACCAAACAAAATCTTGACTAAAAGCAAGAGAAATACTAGGGCTAGCTGGCAGTTGAGAAAACCTTAACCGGGTTATGATCCTTCCTTGAACAAATCAAAAAGATTAAGGACCAACCTTGTTTTAGAGAGTCACAAGTGATTTCAAGAGCTTCTCCTCTCTTTATTTCTGCATTCCAATTTGATTTCAGAAACTGAATCTCTTCGATTCTCCTCTTGAAATCCTGATTAATCCAAAAAAAAAAGCTAGTAAATTCATTTCAACTTCTTCATTACAAAAAAGAAGAAATGAGGAGAAGATTTGATGTAATGAAATCTGCTTGGGAATTGGAAAAGTTTTCAAGTAATCTAAGTCTAACCCTTTGCAATTCAAGTGATAACTCCATTTCCAACCTTAACTCAGGAACCAAGCAACTGAAAAAGCACAAAACAGAGAAACAGAGGGATTTACCTCGTAAATTTGATCGAAACTGGACAGAAGCGAATCCATGAATAGGTCGCTAGTTGCCGCCATTTTTACCTTCCGAGTTCCGATTTGGCTATTTCACTATTTCAAATCTCTTTTTAATCAAAAATTAATTTGATTGACAACGTATCTATTTTCTTATTTTTTTATTTTTTTTTTTAAATTTATGTTTGTTATTATTTAAAAAAAAGTACTGCATTATAATCTCCGTATTATTTTATCTTAATGTTTCGTTTATCCAACAAAGTACAAAATTAAAAATATTACTATGATCATACTCAATTCTTTAAAATTTTTTTATCCTCTTTCAATCTGATGCAAGATAATTTCAATTGAAATCATTATGATCAAACTCATATTATGACATTAATCCTTATTCTATTTTGTTACATTTCTCGTCTTGAAGTATTCGATCCGATCGGTATTTCAACATGAATATAAAAATATATCCTAGTATTGAAAGAACCCTGAATCCTGTCGGAATTTCTGCAAGCAATTAACCGTCAACTCAATTACTTCTAAGTTGCTGTTATACTTAAAGATAATCAAAGAACAAGTTTAAACTACCGAAGAAGGGGCAGGAAATCCTCCCACGTCACCATGGGAGCTTTTAATGTATACAGGAAAATAAGGGTCATTTCAGGAATTTCGGCTACCAATTAACTGTCAATCTGATCTAGTAAGAAAATCAGGCGAACTAGTTTAAACAACAAAATTATGTTCGCATGAATTCCTCCCAACCTAAATATGGAAACATGGTCATTGATTCTTTGTTTGGCTGACGGGAAAATTTTCTTCAGGCTGCTTCTGCCACAAGAAATTCGCAGCTTCTATCCACCGTGGATGGACCAAGAACTTCTTCTCTTTCGCCGCCCAACGAGACTTCTCCGTTCCGGCATCTGTTGAAACAACGTGCGTTACTGAAGAATCAGTTTCGGTTGAGCAAGTAGCTCCCAGCTGCTCTGCCACCTTCCACAGAAGATGATTATCGGCCTGGAACTTCGTAGGGAAGACGCGGCTGAAAACGATTTTACAACCCTTGAGCACTTCCGAACGAACCGTTTTCAGCACCTGCGGAGCAAAAGAGGAAAAACTCAAGTTGAACTAGATGACTACCATCCTCCGAAAGGAAAAAAGATATTCGCTCAATAAAAAGTCTAGTAGCTAAAGTTGCATCTAAATGTGAAATTCTAAAAAGTTCAAACCAGCAACTTGCACATTTTGAATCTTAAGCTATGTTGCTCAGATTGAGGCCGAGTGTCAAACTATGTTGCTCTAACTTTTTATTTTTCTTTACATACCTTTGTCTGACGCATATCAAGACATGGGTACAAGAATATGGCCTTCTAAGAGCCCCCAAATACAAGGGAAAAGAAATAGAAATACCTATATCAGACACATACTTGTATCCGACATTAACACCCGAGTCTGAGTAGCATAGGTGTCGGATCGGGTAATGTGCCTGTATGGCTATGATCAATTTTTTCTCTTTTTTCATATATACAGAGAATCGTATTCTCATACCCATCTCCAAATATGTGTCACATACAAGTGTCGGGTACGGTTATCTAGGGAAAATGAAGAGTCGTACTAACATAGATCTCAAGGTCATTACAAAAAGTATACCTGCCTCACATCTCTGCTGGCAAGATCCGAATCAAGTTCCTGCAAGAAGTTTAAAATAAATAAAATCGAATAAAACTCACAAGCCAACACAACTTAAAGAAAAATAACGTCTATAAGAAATGATACATACATCAAAGAAAATATGATGGATTTGCCTAAGTACTTTAAGAACAGAAGCAAGCGCTCCATCAGGCTCACTTTCGTCGCTTTTCAACTGAGAAAGAGACTTGCAATTGTAGCCAAATTGTTGACAACTCGAAGCAAAGAAATGATATCTCTCCATCAGTATCAGATTGTCTTTATGCTTCATCCATGCCTAAAATAAGTAAAGGCAACAAATACATCAAGCTTCCAAGGGAAAAAAAATTGTCCAAATGTTTTTGGCGCTTTTATCAAATTTCCTCCATCCACACCACTCCAAATTCTCCTTTAAATACCCAGGACAGATACTAACTCTAGCTATGTTACTCATTCGGGTGTGAGTGTCGGTATGTGTCCGACATGGTTAGGTTCAATTTTTCTCAAACTTTTTCCATGCATGTGGTGGGTCATATCCCCATACTCATGTCCAGATATTCATTGGACACAAGTACTTCAAGAAAAATGGAAAGTTGGAGCAACATAGACTCTTAGTGACCAATGGTCAACCATATATAAGACCTATTTTTTAATTTATGTAATTTTTTTAAAAAAAACGACAAAGAAAATCAACAAACGAAAACATTCTGGCAAAATTCACACAACATAATCAACTGCTTATCGAAGTATGCTTCCAACCAGAACTAGATAGCAACGTCAGCTCATTAAAAATTTAAAAGTGAACTCACATTTTCTGTGTCATCAAGGATCACAACAGCACTCTCTTGCCCTAGCACCACATCAAGGCCCTTTTGGTGTTTCTGGGTGCCATCATCTCTTGAAATCACTCTACCGTTGAAATACTCTTTTCGGGGATCAAGCAGCTTAGCCATTTCTAAGGCATAGGGTCTATCACCCATCGTATAAATGTACATCTCAAACATTTCACTCGCTTCTTTGAGAAATGTACGAACAAAAGGCCTCAATTTGGTCATCATATGCATAAAATCCAACATGAAGAGGCTGCCTTTTGAAACTTCTGTCCAAGAAGCCCAGATAGCACAAGGAGTGTAAATCCATTAAACTAGCCAGATGACATGATACAATATCATGCAATCAAAAGAATTGATCCTTTTGAGAAAATGATGTCTTACTCCATTACTTTAAAGAAGAAAGAAGAAGATAGATGATGTATGAGTATCAGTAATGTCAAATGCAAAAATTGAAACTCATTACACAGAAATTAGTCAGCATAACTTAATTGAACTGTTGGTTTCTTATAATGATTGTTTCTTGGTAATTTCCTGAGATTGCAAGACCAATATTACCCAATAGACTGATAAATATTTATTATCCAAATGTAACGCCTAAGCTTTCTTATCATCTTTCTTTGTTGGGTTTAAGCTTGCTATTACCAGTTAGAATTTTGTATCCACATAATTCTATATTTTGGACTCCTCAGATTTACAAGCACCACAGTAAATTAACCCCACCAGTTCACCAAATTTGGTCAAATATTTAAAAGTTAATTTAAATCTCTAAATTAGAGTTTACTATCATACATTCACTGTATATTTTAGCTACAATTCATTCTATTAATCCGAGTGTTACTTGTTAAACACAATATGGCATTTCCCAGCAAAAATTGATTCATCCTGTAAACTTTACCTGATTTTTTAATCCCAAAATAATTGTGTACATAAGTTTGGTTCACATATAAGCACTATGTGGCAGGTTCTTCTGTTGAGAATTTCACCTAACTTTAGAAATTTGAGTGAAAAAAGATGCACCATTTTACAAACAAAATGTCAGTCAGAACATGCCATAATACTTTCCACTCATAGGCCTAGGTGATTTATGTTTAGAACCACCAAATCAAGCTTTGAAGCAAAACCTATTTTCACATAATATCTAACGCATGCACACACCTAAAATAATAAAGCTAGTAACCTGAAAAAGAAAATAGAATCTCATATAAAAACATACAAAGCAGTGGAATCCAAACAATTACGCTACCACAACGTGCAAGGCAGGAGATGTTAAAACGGTTTTAACAAAACATACCCTGAAGAGAATCAGATTGGCCCTTCAAATATTCTTCCTCAGATGTTAGGTGCATGAGTTGAGTAGAATTAAGCAGTGTGTGATCCAAATCAAGAACTAAGTAAAGCTTCTTATGACGTAACAAATTTTTCATGTCTGTGCTGCGTAAGCGAACAATTTCATCGTTACCAAGCCTCAAACCCTGCAAGTAAAATTGTTCCCACATCTTAGCATAAAGACAATCAATAAGAGCATGACTAACTATTGCTATTCTCATCTGTATGATTTGAAATAAATGCTTGGAATTACAGAGAAAAACTTTCTGTGACTGATCATAACTAATCAGAAACATATCATGCCTCAACACATAAAAATATAAAATAAAGAAACAGTGGCAGACAGAAGAGATGATTTCACAAACCATCATTTCAAAGAATGACAGATAGAAGAGATGGTTTCACCTTATGTATATAACCAAATGTTACACCGGATTCCTCATCCACCCTTTGCCCACAAAGGATGCACATTTGTCCAAAAGAACCTGGATGTGTACATATATCCTTCTTTAAGGATACTTCTGCATGTATAAAACATGAAATTAGCAAAGAAAGTAATGCACTAAACTGAAATTAAACTTACATGCTAGATAAATGCAGCGTATGTAAGCCTTTTCTCATTTTCTTTTGTAACAGTACATTCAAATATCAAAGTGGTATAGGATGAAATGCAACATCATCAGTAGACATGCTTTTACATCTTTAGACACAGATATTAATTCTTACGCAAAAGCCTTTTTTCTTGCAGGTGTTTTCACTAATAGTTTCTAGGATAACAAGAATGTCCAAGAGAGAGAGCATGTGAGGATGCACCCGCATCAGTTTGGCAGTATCATTCAAAAGCAACTTCCATGAAGCTTAACAAATAAAGCCATTTGAGATTTTAAAACATGGAAAGCTTCAGCAAGAAAATCCATCTAAAACAGAAACGTCCTTTTTGAGCATTTATCAACAGTAATAGATTAAAATTTAAGAATAGACTAGTTCCAGCCAACTTGCTCTCTTGTTGTATCTCCTAAAAGTCATTTGTAGCTGTCTCAAGGTAGTTAATTGTGCTTAAGTTCGGGGAGTAGAAGGGGTCCAAGTTTCAAATAAACTAAAGGGGCAGCCAACTAAATTAAGGAACTTTACCTAACTTTTCTTCTATCAAACTCTGAGAGGTTGACCCTTGCGGTTCTTCTAGGTCTTGCAACTTCTCAGTCTTGCACCTTTTCTTCCTGCATGTTAAATTTATAGAAAACCTTAAGTTTAACCAGTGAAATTTATAGAGAAAAAAGGATATAAGCAGCAAGTTCAACTCAAATGTCAAATGATACATTAAAAAAGATGCTAAGATAATCAATCCTCATTTCTGTCAAGAACTTAACCAAATTGCCACAAAATTCATCACTATAGTAGGTCTTAACTCTCGAATCAATCAGAACAAAATCCAAGATTTTTAAATATTTCCTTGAATTTATCAATGTATTAACTTATATCTATCCAAGGAGGATTCAATTAAAACCCATAACACAAATTTACAAGAAATCAACCAAGGAAAAGCATATGCTGTGTGTATTCTTTGAAAAAGTTATGGATCTTAAAATTAGCATAGTTTCATGCAACACAATAAAAATATACATATACTGTTAGAACAACATAATAAAATAAAACAGTAAAACTTTCTACAATGACCATTAAAACACAGTTAATAATGTGTTCACTTGTAATTATTGGCAAAATAAAAATGAAATTCATCACTTCAATTTTTTTCTTTGATAGTAACGCTAAAAAAATTAAAAGTTTAACATTCCTAGAAAATGCACCTTTGAGTGTTAAGGTCATCATCATCCTCATCCTCATCTTCATTATCATCATCATTATTATCAGCATCAATTTCCTCCTCTTCATTGTCCCGTTCATCAGGTGATGAGCCCGAAGAACCAACTTCAAGCTCAGTGTCAAGAAATGCAGCAAAGTCCTCGCTGCTAGATGAGTGTACCGGGGAATCAGTTACGAAACTCATCTGCAAAATTAAAGAGCAAATAAAACTCTTTAATTCAAACATTGGCATAATAATAATAATAATAATAATAATAATAATCAAAAGGGCACGAATATGTTTCCAGCAAAGGGGAGATCGATAACATTCATATTTTTAGCAAATGAAGGGGAAGAACAAATAAGATAAAGTAATTCTTGACAAAAAAATCACTGAAACTGTAACTGTCGATTTTTGGGCCCACCACTAATTTGTGCCTTGCTTTCACCTAAGGCACTTCTCCCTCTCCCTAGCTCACTCTTTCTTTTCGACACAATTGAATTTGGCTGTGGTAGGTTTTGTCTTTAAAAGAAATATTCAATAAAATTTGGCTCTTAATAAAAATATTGGTCCGATAATGGAGGGAAGAGCTTAAGGTGCTTCACCCAGCACTGCACTCAATAGGAGAAATTCTTCTTCTAATTTCAAAATGACATCATTTTAACGTTTTATAGTTGGATTTTTTGAGTATTCTAGAATATTCAACAGAGAGAAAAGGTTTACATACTTATAGTGTATATTCTAGCCTTTTCCAGTGCTTTACTTTCTTCGCTAATCTGACATAAAGGTTGGATGATGAATCCAGTGTAACATTTTAATATATCCATAAGCTCTTCACTCTTTGAAATTAAGAATCATCTCTTCTATCTGTTGCTATTTCTTTATTTTATATTTTTATGTGTTGAGGCATGATGTGCTTCTGATAAGCTATAATCAGTCACAGAAAAGTTTTTTTGCTGGAATTCCAAGCATTTATTTCCAATCATACAAATGAGAAATTGAAATATTTAGCAGTCCCCTTTATTATTGCCTCTGGACTAAGATGTAGGAAACAATTGTCCTTACAGGATTTAAGGCTCGGTAATCATGAAACTGCTCAATTACACAGCACAGGCATGAAATTTTTGTTCAATCAAAAGAACCTTTACTTAGTTATTGATTTAGATCACACGAAGCTTTATTCTGCTCAACTCATGCACCTAACATCAGAGGAAGAATTATTAAAGGGCCAATCTTATTCCCTTCAATGTCCTTGTTAGAATTCCAAAGCTTGTATGTTACCGTATGTGATGCCATTTTCTTTTTCATGCCACTAGCTTTACAATGTTAGCTGTTTGCATTTGTTCAATCAAAAGAACCTTTACTTAGTTATTGATTTAGATCACACGAAGCTTTATTCTGCTCAACTCATGCACCTAACATCAGAGGAAGAATTATTAAAGGGCCAATCTTATTCCCTTCAATGTCCTTGTTAGAATTCCAAAGCTTGTATGTTACCGTATGTGATGCCATTTTCTTTTTCATGCCACTAGCTTTACAATGTTAGCTGTTTGCATGTGTTAGCTATTATGTGACAATAAGCTTTGCTTCAGAGCTTTATTCGGTGAGTTTAAACATAAATCAACTAGGCCTGTTAATGGAAAATATTTTGGTATGTTTTCACTGACATTTTATGTCAGTAAAATGGTGCATCACTCTTCATTCAAATTTTCTAAAGTTAAGTGAAATTCTCAGCACAAGAAACTGCAACATAGATCTTATATTGTGGACCAAGCTTATGCACCCTTATTTTTGGGATGAAAAAAATCAGCAGAAGTTTTATGGGATGCATCAATTTTTTTGTTGGGCAATGTCACATTGTGTTGAATAAGTAATTGTTGGATTAAGAGAATGAATTGCAGCCAAAATATAACAGTGAATGTATGATCTTAAACTCAAATTTAGAACAATAAATAAACTTTCAAAAAATTGATCACATTTGGTGCTATTAATTAACCATGGTGCTTGTAAGTCAAAGGACTTGGCATCCTAAATTTAAACTTATGTAGTTCAAAAATCTTGGTAGTAATATCAAGCTTAAACCCAACAATGGAAAGATGATAAGAAAGTTGAGCCTTTGCAGCAGGAACATGAATATCAGTCTATCGGGATAATATCAGCCTTGCAATCTTAGGATGTCAACAAGAAACAGGAAATGCAAGCAACCAACAGTTTAATAAAGTTATACTGGCCAATTTGTGTTTACTAACAATGTGTTTTGCTTGAATTAACGCGTTCCAATTTTTGCATGTGACACTACTTTGTACTCATACTTTCTCTCTCTTCCTTTGTACTTCCTTTACATATATATCATGTCCTCTGGCTAGTTTAGTTGATCTAAAGGATAGAGAGATTCAAACCTGAATTTAACAACAGAACAACCTAGAAGCTTTCAACACACTGGCCTCATAGTACACCCAGTACAGTTCCTTCTCTCAACAAGCTGTCCAGAAAAAAAAAATCATAGTGAGTTGAATCAGAGTGAAATTGCATGAAAATCATAGCAAAACAGCATTTAAAATGGAAAAACAAGAAAAATCTAACAACCTGAGTAGGCTGTAGGCAGAGATTGAATCAATCAAATATAAGAACTTAAGATGCAATCAGACAATAAACTAAAAACTTTTAAAATTATATACACATCATCTCCTTTCATGTGCTCATCCAAGGTTAAGCATGCCATGGAAATTGAAGGGAAGTATCAGTTGGCCATAGGGTAGCTCATTCTAAAAACACACAAGTGATATCATAAAAAAAAACCCAAGACATGGCTAAGTTTCTCAATTTTATCCCACTTGCATTTAGATGGAGAAATCTTATAGTTTGAATCGCTAATTTTCAGTATCAAATTTCGAAGACCTCACTGTCATAGACCCATATTCTTTAGAAAAATCCCTTAATCTCATCAGATTCCATCTAAAAAAAAAAGACATTTAACCTTTATCATTTATCAAGAAAACTAAAATATGATCTCAACCAAGATGATAAAATAAGCATTATTTATCGCTAAAATCTCCTAAATAAGCTACCTTAGAGTTCGAAGCCGTTGCTTTTTTAGAATGACCCAAGCCTTGGTCGACTTTCCTCTTTCACCATAAACAACAATTAGAATCAAGAAGATAAATATAAGAAAATTTTAACCAGTAAAAGTGTTGAATGCTTTGGGTTGGCCATAAAATGAGATTTCTAATGTAACATGATGTCTTTGACTGAGATCTAAATAGACCCTTAATTGTAATAATCAAGTTTTAAAGGGCTTTAACCGAAAAAAAATTTATATCCTTTTGGGTTTCATTTGTAATTGGCTTTAATATAAGGCGTAAATTGCAAAATAAAAACATTTTATGAGAAATGAGAATTAACTTTATTCTCAATAACCTCATTATTTTCTCATTGCTCATCAGCATCCAAATCAATTTAATTAAACAACCATAAAACAACTAAAATTAAAATAAAAATACTTTGCAGATTGTGCACAGACCCACAATTTTTTATTTTCTTTCACTACTATGTCTCCAAATTTAGCCAAATTCCTCCAACTCTTATTGTTGGATAAA
>JBBYHL010000013.1:5904836-5917603 GCA_038381835.1 Adansonia madagascariensis | reverse complement strand
TATAATACAAATTTATTATTTATAAATTCAATACTTAATTTTTCTTTAATTTACCAAATAACACTTCAAAAAATATATTAATAAAACACAACATATTAGTTAATTAGATTAATATTACCAAAAGTTTAGATTGAGACGATATGCAATTAAAAATTTTGAACAATAATAATAAATATTTTTGGGAATTTATAGCTTTGGACCATCCCACCAACTTCTGGAGTTGCGTTTTGCGTAGGTAGTTGTGTTCTTAATCTGGCAACGGAAACTACTTGACGTGCACATCCAGCCTTCACTACTTTCAAAACGAATAATGAAGACATCAAGAGAAAGACAGAGGCACCAAAAACAAGAAAGAAAAGCTAATCGTAATAAAGCTAAACTCTAGCTCGGAGATAAAAGGTGTCTTTCTGATTGAATCGTAATTTAAAAAAAAAAAATTTATTTAAATATAAATTTAAGTTAATTTATTTTATATTATTTATAATTAATAAAAAATATTTTATATTTATATTAATATTTTTTATAATTAAATTAAAATAAATATATTTTTAATTATCAAATATTAATTCATATGATATTAAATTGACCTATATTGATAAAAAATTTATTTAAAATTAAATTCAAAGGAATCGAACCTATCTCATCAAACTACCAAACTTAAAAGCAGGTAGATCAAAGATTCAAAATATTAATATCTAGAAAAGAAAAATATATATGAGAGTTTTGATAACGCTTTATTTACCTATTAAATATATAATTATTTATATTTATTTATGATTTGTGATAAAAACTTTAAAAAAAATTTACATATAAACGGAGTATCCATACCATTAAAGCTCTTCCATCCCGACATAAAAAAAAATTAAAACAAAAAAATTTGACACAAAACAAAATAGAAGAGAAAACAACCGCAATATTAATAGACAAATATTTTAAATATAATAAATATTATTAATATATTAAAATTTATATAAATATAATATAATAAAATACAAAGATAACACATTTATTATTAGATACAAATATCTGCCACGTGTATGTCAAGCGTCTAAGCATTAGTCAACCTAAGCCCAACAATTAATTTGCTATTTACTTCTATTTTAATATTAAAATAGTAATGTTGATTACATTAAACTACCCTTAGAAAAAGGTAAAACACTACAAAGTAACGGTGCTTAAATCTAAGTCAAACACAATTTATAAATACTTTTAGTAATTAAATTATCTAACAGTTTACAAAAATCTTCACAAAAGACAAAAGTTACTTCCCATTCCAACAGGGTAACTAAACAAGTTTTCAAATATAATTAACTTTAAACACGATACAATTACATAACACGAAAAAAATAACTAAAACGCAATGCCACAAAATTACATAAGCACAACATGATACCCACGAACATGTCAAAATCTATATAACACGAATTGTTAACGTATCAAAATTTATATAACCATATAATAACTTAAACATAATTACACCACCTAAACATCACACAAATTACCTGATCTGAGGTTTGAAGAGTATAAGGTCGTTTCGGACAATCATCCCAAGAATAATTTCTTTCATTAGTCCAACATTATATAAAGAATAACTGTCGTAATATATGTTTTTCTTACAAATTGGCAAACAAAGTCCCCCCCCCTCCCCACACCCAAAAAAAAAAAAAAGAAAGAAAGAAAGAAAGAAATCTCTCAAGCTTAAAAAATAAAATAAAAATCTTCATAACCCAAAGAAAAATAATATGCTGTGACATTGATACAGGGGAAAGGGTAAAGCAAAATTTTTGGCAGATTACTACTTCCACCAAAATCACCAATACAAAAACCCTAATTATATTGGCCGTATGATAATTAAACATGGCATGACATATATGCATGGAGCCTCCCCGTCACTTCTAGGAGAAGATCGGACTCCCGGAAAGAACCGATCGGGGAGAACTTTGACTAATAGAATGACTGAAAATGTGAAGACCCCCCCCCCAAAAAAATGGAAAAGATGGGAAGAGAAAGGGTGAGGAAGAATAAGAAAGGAAGCAAATAGAAAGGACTACATGGAAACAACAAAAACTGTTCGAGACTGGGCATCTTCTTCTGCCAAGAATTGCCAGACTCATCGGACTTAAACCAAAATCACGACGTGACAAAAGTGGCAAACTCTGAGTTCCCTAATCCCGCGTTCTGCAGATGATTGATTACTTATAGACACAAAGCTCCATGCACTTGAACCTCAAACCTTCAGAGGTTTGATTGCCTTCAAGACCATATGAACCAATGAATGCTTTGAATGGACCAGAAACAACTCTTGGTTTTTTCATAAAACCAATTCTAAATGAATGGAATTATCGAAGAACTCATAGCAAAGAACCGAAAATTCAATCCAAAACTGTAACTCATGATGGAGGAGCAGCAGTCGCAGCAGATGCCTTCTCCATTTTCTCCTTTACAATCTCTGCTCTCCTCTGTTCAGCATGCTGAGCAACACCATTTGCAAGAGCTTGATAATGGAAATCCAGGGTCTGCGTAAGAGTCTGAAACCTCATAGGATCTGATGCTTGCAAAGCTAGATACAAAATTGGGAAGGGAAGAAAAAAGCCCAATTTTCAGACATCGTCGTGGAAAAATCAACAAAAAGGGGAGATGCAAAGAAACAAAGATTAACGGCAGAACAACCATTTACCCTTGACAATGTCAACAAAGAAAACAAAAGGGTCTACTTCATCAATTGGTGACTGAAACTCTTCATCATCACTAAAGTCATCATCAGAGTCGTCGTCGTCGTCATCATCATTTGCACGGAAAGCCTTAGCCTATAGAAAACAAAGTCAGGTGGAGTCAAATAAATGATCGGAAAGTCCAGAAACTCATTCCTGAAAGGAAATATATTAATAGGATTATTTACATAGACGTCCTAAAATACAAGCTCATCAAATAGTCATGGGCTGACGGCATTATTATTAATATTTGAAGTTCACCGTTCTACCCCTCCTGTCCATAGAGTAGCTAGAAACTCCCCAAGGGCATATTCTCAGGAGTTTAGCTTATTTGCCAACCAAAAAAGGAGCTTTCTTTTCTCTTCTTTTTTGTCCCAAATTATGGTACTTATGATAGAAGCAAAGCATCAAATAATAAACTTAAAGGATCTAAATAATTCAGACCTGGGCAGCTAATTTTTGAAGCCTGATGCTATCAGCTTCATCCTCATCCTCAGCATCGACTCCCATTTCCTTGTCAGAACCATCAGCATCATCAACGTCATCATCAGTCTGGAAACCATCCATATCATCATCATCTTCAGCATCCTCATCCTTTGCAGCTTCTGCTCACAGATAATGCATGGGATAATCCAGGAATAACAGAGAAAGATGAAATGATAAAACCTCCAAAAGACAGCAAGGCAAAGTCACGATCAGGAAAAGATTGCAAATTGAGACACACAATAGGCTCGCATAAGCTTATGCACACACACCCTATACAGAGAGAAAGAGAGAAATAGAAATAGAAACCTGCAACTTGATCCTTGTACGCAACTAGGAGATCAAGGGTGGCCCTGAACACACGCCCAAGAGCCTCCCCAACTATCTGTTCCCCAGGAAGTGCCAGAAGTGATGTAAGGCCCAAGCAGCACACTTTTTTATCATGTTCCCTGTAGAAACCAGATAATAAAGTCACAGCCAGATGATACCTAAGGTGAAAAATACATTGTAGAAGTAATGATATTTTGCTTAAGGCTTGCATGGAGTGAAACGGAAAATGATCAAAGCAAATAAAAAAGCACATACCGCTTAAAATTGGCCGGTACACCACTCTTTTTGACTTGTTGCAACAACTGGAACCAAAGGTTGAACACTTCTGTTGTAACAGAGAACTTATTCAATATGCTGAGTGTCAAAGTTGCATTGTAATAGACTGCATTGGCAATCTGGGTTAAAGAAGACCAGCATTGAGTTAGAAAATTACAGGCCAAAGCTGTTTTCAGGAATAAAAGAAGTATTTCTGATGGAAGAGTAAAGCAACTTGCAAAACATCGAATGTGTAATATTTACAGGACATGAGCATATGAAGTATGACATAATCATGCAGAAAAATACAGCTAGGTCTTGACACCTTACCACTTGTACAAGGAGACATTTCAAACGTGATTTCTCCGTTCGACGCAAACGATCAAGTGTGATTCTCAAATATGGCTCAACCCAATGATCCACCTGCCCTCTACAGTTCTGAAACACTACTTCTATCAGCTTTGGGGCTGGCTCAATATCATTGTCCTCTAAGTTATTATCTGCCATAATCTGCCAAAGAAAAAGCAAATAACATAGGCCTTATAAAAACCAAAGGGACTGACATAAAGTACGATTTTAAAATTGCAGGAAAATTAAAAAACTGAAGAAAGCATAGTTCATTTTCATTTTCCCTTGACTGTTTTCCATCTACAAGCAGCTTTTATGACTCAAAAGGAACTCACAGATGAAATCATATTCCAAAGACTTTGCTGGTAGTCTGGTTGCTTGGAAGTAAGAAAATGTGCAGTTCCCCTGGATATATAATTGTCCAAAGGAACCAAAATATCTGCATGAAACAACAAAAAGGGAGAGAAAATATAGATGAAGTGAAAAACAAATAATGATAAATTAAAATTAGATGAGAGAAAATGAACATAAAACTTCCCACTTTCTGTTGTTATAATGCAATATATCCATACGAACCTACCAGAGCCAACATAAATGAACTGTCCAAATTCTATCATAAACATATCTGGATGTCTACATTGCAGTGGCAATCTGATCTCAAAGTTAGGGATGGTTGTCTTAGAAACTCTTTCAGTTATCAAAACTTCATCAATGAAGATTGTTTTCGGTAAACGTGTTAACTCTAGGATTTGTAAGTTCAATATATGCTTTAGAAAGCAAGTTAACAACCACAATTAATTCTATCAGCAAATGCGAGACAAATATTCACAATTTATTTGGCAATGTTGGAGTGAGGCGCATAAAACACAAGTTTCAGATCAGTAACATCTGACATAATGTTTTTCAATAAGCAAATAGTATCACAACGTAGCTTATCATGATGTTGACCATGAAGAATTTCAGCTAATGACTAAATATGAAGAAAATGTTCACACTGCTGAGTTATAAAGTCTAGTTAACAATTCCTACATTCAGATATGGAAATGAAAAGAAGGAACTAAGAAAAGAAGAAACTAAATCGAATCATACTTGGAAAGAAGTCTATTGCCCAATCAGCTAACGCTTCAATCATCAAAGGCCAAAGGCTCCACATATCCAAGGATATAGTCGGAGAAAAGAAGGTCATATATGAAACAATCTCCAAGACTTCTTCAAAAACCTCTGCAGAAGAATGCAAAAGAAAAGGTTCACTGAAATGACCCTATGCAATGATATAGACAAATTTAGCATGTTTTAAATGCAACGGCCAATAAACTATTTGATAATGTGTTTTGTTTACATTTACTTCAGCACAAAATTTAAAACTCAGGTCCTTTTCAACAAGTTCTAACCATACTGACATAAAGGTTTGAAGGAATCTTTACAACAAAGCTAGCTTTCTTAGAGCATGACTGCTATTAACTCATCAAATGCTTAACTTCTTATAGTCTCTTTCTTTTATTTTTTTTTTTTTTTTTGGGTGAATGTTCAATGTGTTTACAAGCATACCCTATTTTATGCAAACACATACTTGATCTAATAACATTTACCGCAGTTACTTATAGTCTGATTGATACAATTTTAAAACCAAGTTGCACTGGCAAATGTCACAAGATGCTCTGTGAACAGAACTAAAGAGTTGCTAATATCTAGAGATAAAGTTAGCGTTACATGCCAATAGGGATAGAACAAAAATTTTCCTTTCTCTTCAACTTGTCCACCAAATCCATAAACATTTAAACACTTGAAAATTTTAAGAAAATGCTGCCCTAAACTATAGTACCTTGTCATTTCACATCTAAACTTTAGATTCTTTAATCAACTAATAACACATAATCAATCCAGTCTCAGTTTAAGCGTCACTTCAAATCTCGGGTTGCCTTAGTATGTAACAACGTAAAGAGGATAAAATAATTAAAAAGCATCACTGGGACAGGGGGAAAAAAAAGAGAAATACTGTACAAACCTTGTCCATCAGTTGTCAACATTCTCTGCATGATTGGAAGCAAAGTCGGCTCAACCTGCACAAAAAGGTGAGGAAGCCTGCTAACTGATTCAAGTATTGTGCTTATGGCACGCAAACAGCCGACTGCAGCCAGAGCACCGGCATCATCAGCTTCATCATCAGCTTCTGCAGTGTTCATACACCTCCAAAATGCAGCTGCCTGAAAGCAAAAACACGAGGGTAGTTTCAGGCCCAGAAAATTTGAAACTTAAGCCTTAAAAAAAATTATGGAAACATGCAATACCAAATTCTGACATAATCCAAGAGCATAAGGCGCCATTTCCTCCCCAAACTTGTCTACTATAGTCTCCAAAGTAAAAACAAGGTCCTCGTTCTCAACCTCATTCATAAGTTTAAAAATCTCTGGAGGAAAATAAATTGCAAATTATCGACTAAGTCACTTGAATAGCGAAAAGTAACTGTGTATTGTGTGAATGTTCAATATGCTTATGCGCATGGTCCCAACGTTGAGAGAAAAAAAAAAAAAAAAAGAAAACAACCATCAGATAATCAGAAGATTGCTAATAAGACACAACAAGTACTAAATACCACTTACCATCAAGTAGTTGGGGAAGAATTGGACGAATCTCATTTAAATCTGCATATAAAAAAATTTCTTTTCTGTTATGCTGTCAACACTCCAATTAATGAGGAAAAAAAAAAAGTGGTGTGGATCGACATAACATAAGTAGTACCAGCTAACTACAAATGCAGACTTGGCCCCAAGCGTGCTCAATCCCAAACCAACTCATATAAAATATAAAATAAAGTTCAAAGCAATAGTATCAGCTATATACCTTTGCAAGCTTCAACAAATGATCTCAACGCAAAAACTGAATCAACACGAACAGGAAGTTCTGGATCACGCAACCCAGAAACAACACTAAGCAGTGCTTGGCGGAAATTATTCTGGTCAGAGAACTTTATGTTGGCATATTGTCCTGCTACCCATGCCGCCTAAAATCCAGATCAAAAAGGTATAAAGCCAAGAAAATTTCACACATGCAAATGTATCTACATATATCTCTTAGAAATCTCGATAAAGAGGACTGAGAGAGGAAGATTAAGATGTCCCCAAGATAAAACAAAATGAAAACAAACCTTCGCTCTAAGATGACCAACAGGGCTACGGAACTCTGGGAAAACATGTTGCATTAACATATGTTCCAATTCAGATTTATAGGGCTCAGTTTGTTTCAGTTTATCACAAAGTGCTCCAACAGCAAGGAGGGCACCATCCTTCTGCCGATAGGGCTTATATTCAACTGGTACTTCGTCATATCTGGAACAAGAAAAAGATGCCATGAGTATACCACAACAAAACAAAAAAACAATTCAACATCAAAGAATTCCAATATTCCCTACCTCTTGAAAATTTCCACTATGAATTGAATAAACTTTTGAAGATTCTCTTTTCCACGTTTTCTGACTAACTCACTGACAAAGTCCATGGAAGCAGTCCTTGGACTATATAAATCTTCAATTATGTCTGTAGAATAAAAATAGGATGTATGACCAATGTGATTCATTCAAGGTTTTGCAACAGGTACACCGGGTTTCAGAGCTTACCATAGCCCTTCCTTACATACTCATGTGGATCTTCCTCCCAAAGCTTTTGATCATTGTCATTGAAGCACATGAGAGGGAAGACTATCTCAAAAAGAAGAACATCAAGGTGGGGCTGCAATAATGTATACATGCTATTTTTTGAGATGCTGCACATAAATAAATGTTATTTTCTGTCAAAACCCATTTTTTTACTTTTGTAAGTTAAATACAGCTTCAATATGAAACATAGGTGACGCAAAACACTACGAAGCAAATTGTAGGATTAGTTTACTTGAAATTTTATTTTGTTACTCTTGTTATTTTTATGGAGCCTAATTGTAATATTATAGATCTAGGGTAACTTAGTGTAGTTTTCCTTATCCTATTAGGTTTTGTTTTCAAGTCAAGTTTGTTTTTCCGATTTCTTTAGTTTCAAGTCAAGTTAAGCTTGTTAACTTAAAGTCCAAGTTAAGGATATATAAAATTAGTGTACTCTTCTACTGAGGGACAAGGGTATAGACATACGTCTAATTTAAGCTTATTTCTTTTGTGGTCGTGTGATAAAATCATCCTTGGGTGTGACTCCAAAGGAACCCTAGTGATACTTAAATTTTGTTTCTTGTTGTTTGCGTGATGCAATCAAGGCACCATGCAAGCTTAGGAATCTTTTCTCTTTTCTTTATCTAATCTTCTGTATTCTCGAGAAATTCAGATTATAATTTTAACTTAAACCCTAAGCTGTCTTGCATCAATAGGACAAGAAGATATGGCATCAGTGAAAATCGCTATGTCATCAATGAACTTGACAGAACTACAAATGAAGAGTATACGAAAATATGCATACATAAATATGTGTCAGTATAAATTACATAAACATCATGTTTTTTATCAAGGAAAAACCAGATCTTCCTTGACTGTCATAAATATATGGCAGAAAAGTAGAAATAAGCATGACGAACATTGTTTTTTTTAACAAAAAGGAACAAAGTTATACAGAAAGAAATTATTATAATTAGCACTGCAACAGAAAAATTCATTGTTTTCCTGTTAATACAATATGGTTAGCATTTAGCACTTCCTCGGTAATCATAAATCCATCAAGAAGCCCAGCACATTTCTCACTCAGCCACAGAGGCAGCAGGGGAAAGAAAACATTCATAAAATCCTATTCTTGCCATCTCTAACAAAAGAATCACCAAACGTCTTAAACTGACTAAAGAAAATTATTGACATGATTTATGCATAAACACACTGCAAACCTGTTGCTTAGATATTGAAGAATAAGGTTGGTAACTCTGTCAGGGAGATAGCCACCAGCACGAATAACACCCAATAAGTTTAAGTGACATTCCAAAATTTTTCCTGCATAATTTTTCTGAAACATTTGGGCAAAAGCCCTGTTTTCTGGATTCCTAAGCTTTAAATCTCCAAACCTATAAAATAGCCACCAAAATCACAAATAAGCTAAGTAACTTGAGGACTAACACAAATTACTCCAAACTATGCTCCAATTTTTCAAGCTTACCGAGTATATAGCCTATTTAAAATATGAACAGTCCATTTTTTCACCTTCCACCACCCCCATGATTTCCTGAGCTCAGCATCTACAGGCTGGCCTTCCAGAGGTACAGGCCTCTCCAAAACATTTAAGAAAAGCATCATCCAAGCATTGAACACATTAGGATCAAGTAACTGCTTTGGAATCTCCAACTGAAAAGTAGAAACAATATCCCATCTACATAAAAATATCTTTAAAAAAAATAACAGGAAACTAGTTACAGTAGATGTAAAACTACTGCAGTATGAGTACTTCTGCTCAAAATATTTGGCACATGATTTTTCCTCAAGACCCAAAAAACAATCAAATGCAGTAAATTGGATTATTTAGGATGCTAGTAACCAGACTGAACAGAAAAAGTAGGACTGCTTACTTTTGTAGATGATAAATAAAATAACGAAAGATCAAGAGTTCATAACAATAGCATTGTATAAGATAGTCAAATGCACTTTGAAAACACTTTGTTTACATACAATAATACATATGAATTCAAATAAGAACAATCCTTTTGATAAATATGACAAAAAGTTCATCTAGAAAGAAAACAATAGAGAGAAACAGATATAGAAAATAATAAAAAAAAAAGAGTATAAACAAAAAGGTAAACTGTATCAGGAGCTCCCTTTCAATACCCCATTAATAAATCAGGTGATAAAAGCAAGGAAATAGAACAATAAAAATAGGAATTTAAAAACTTACATAGATAGATGACCAGAAAATTTTGCAAATAAGCTTTATTAGATCTGCTATTTCCACTGCAGGTTTTTCAATCTGGACAAATCTTTCGAATATATTGCGAAGAGGACAAAATGTCTCCTTAACAATGTGGTGAACTGGAGTTCTCTCCTCCTCTGACTTGAACCTATAATGATAAAGAAAATGATGGAATTAGGATTAAAAATTCCAAGAGAAACAATGAGTTTTTATTCAAATTAAAACATCGTAACACTTTTGAATGGACAATGAGCTTTCTCCTAGCACGTATTGTAATCAAGCATTAACACAATCAAATCACGCTAGTTGAATTACACAAATAATTTGGATCACCCTCGGTGAGCAATTTACATAAAAAAGGTAATAAAGATTGCACCAATAACAAAGATAATAACTGAAAATGGAAACAAAGAAATCATGCAACCAAAAAGAGAAAAATGTGATACACACATGCACACATATATGTACTTACTCATATTTTCTAGCAAGAATCTGCAACACAAACAAAGCTCCATAAACCTGCTGATGTTGTAAGTTAAGCTTCACCCAATCCAGAAGCCCTGGCCACTGCTCCGGATAATCTGCATGGATAATGGTCTTGAGACACTCACCCAATTGCACCCTGCAATAAAACCAATATGACACGAAAGGCAACTTACGCACATAATCCACGCATGCTACCAATGAAACAGTAAACAATTCTTAAACAAAAAATCAAAACAAAAGGGACAACAAACAATCGTACCTCAATAAAGGAGGAACTTGAGCTACAAATACAAGAATATGTTCACGAACAATATCTTTATCACTTTGCAAAATTTTCTGTTGCTCATCTGCATTCATTAAAAACAAAACAAATATTTATTCATATTCATATTCATAAACGTAAACATAAGCATAAATACTGAAAAAAAAAATAAAAAATAAAGTAAAATGATTGATTGAAAATATATACTTGGATCAAGAGGAGACCAATTCTTAGCAATGAAGTTCTTGAAATGAATAGAAGCAACTTGACGAACCGCCATTTCGCAATTATTATCAACGATGATCCGTAACAGTCTCACCAGATGCTGAGGCGTATACTGAAACTGAAAACAGAAAAAAAAATCAATCTTGTGATCTAAAAAAACAAATACTCAAAACCAATTAATACCAATTAAAAAAATTAAATGACAAAAGAAAAACCTTATTAAGGCTTTCTTCAGCAGCTTTGCGTTCAGCAGGATTGGGATTAAGAGCAGCTTGAAGAACAACAACAAGACTAGGAAGATCCATTTTTTTTAATAATTCGATGATGAAAAACTGTAAATTTAAATTCAAAAAAGAAAGCCTAAACCCTAGATGCTCAAATTCGGTTGAATAAGATGAGATTCTAGGGTTTAGAGAAAGAGATGAAAATCGAGGAAAAAATAAGCAAGAGAGAAGCTCGCCAAGGGACTCAGTTTAGAGCTTGGAGAGACTTGAGAGTAGAGACGAAGAGAAAGAATGTATCTAAACGATTAGGGTTTTAAACTTTAAAAATAAATAAATAAAAATAAAAAAACACCATACTCAGTTTTACTTTTACACGCGCTGTCAACTCAAGTTCTGTTTTTCCTAACCTGTAACTTTCAAACGGTGTCGTTGCTTCGTGTTTGACTTTGACTCGACAGTACCAAGACGGCACTCGCACGTGCACGTCTCCGAGCGTGTTTCTCACGCATAAGGAAATGATTTACCTTATTTATCAACAAAAAGGAAAATTAAATACATACAACAAATTTAAATTTATTTACGGATCAAATTTATCTTCAATCCGATTGATCTAATTTGGATTAACCAAGTTTGAAATAATTTTTTATTTAAATAATTCAAATTATTATTTAAATAATATGATTTTTATGCGTTACTATATAATTTGTCACCCAAATTATATCTTGTTTGATGATTTGGTATCCAAAAAAATTTATAATTAATTATCTAAATTTTACTTCTGTTACATAAATTAGCCCAAAGCTTATTTTTCTAACCAATAAAATAGTGACATGTGACATTGTTGATATATCTACAATACCATATCGATATTGTTTAAAAAAATAAATTTAAAAAAATTCTTAAATATGAATGTGGCATTATTAATGTGTCATCACAGTTAAATTTTAGATTATACGACAGAAGTAAAATTTAAATGTAGGACTATGAATTTTTTTTTCTTTTTGTACTAAATTGTGAAAAGTAATTTAATTTAGGACAATTGATATACTTACCTAATTTTTATTTAAATTTAATTATAAAAATATATAAATATTATTATAAAATTAATTTTTTATATTTTAAATATTAAAATGAGTTTTAAATTGGGCCAAGTTGCAATCCGTACCTCTAATATTAATCAATAATTAGTTTTTCAATAATTAAAACATTAAATTTAAATATCTTTACAAAGAATTTCTTTAATCACCGTCGTAAAAGTATTTTTTTTAATTATTATATTAAGTAAATATTTTCTCAGTACCTTTACTATCAAATGTCATATTTAGTATAAAAATAATGCTGTAAATAATAATTTAACAACCTTTAAAAGTAATTTAAAAACATTTATTAGCAAAGTCCCTTTTATAATACTAGTGATATTCTTTATTTTAACATGAAATTATATAATTACAAATGAATAAAATTAATTAAGTGTAATTAAATCAAATCTGCATTAGCATATAAATTTTTATCATGCAAATCATATCAAATTAATATAAAACTTATTATTTTTATTATTAATATAAATTAAATTACGAAA
>JBBYHL010000013.1:5893997-5904736 GCA_038381835.1 Adansonia madagascariensis | reverse complement strand
TTGCAATTTAAATCCGTGCTTTGAAGAAATATTTCAAATATCTAGAGATTTTTTTTTTTTTAAATAGCATCACTTCCATATATTTGTCATCCACCCAAACCAAGTAAATTAGGCAGCCGTTAAGATAAAAATATTGATAATTGATAAACATCGATAATTAAATTTTTCAAAACAAGAAAAAATTAAAAATTTGACCAAAAATGTAATTTAATTTTTTTTTTAATTTATAATGCAACATAACATGACATTTATTTGACAATGTTACTCTCAAAAGTCAAAAGTCAAAGGCCAATGAATGAAACTATGTTGATTTGCAAGTGTACATGTTGTCGGTGGAGATATATATATATATTTCCAACGTAAATATGCTTAAATTTTTCAAATTTTCTTTTATATTTTTAAAAAATCACGCCTTTGTACTCGTATTCCTATGCATTAAACATTTATATTAAAAAAAAATTCGAATATCATATCTAGATTTGTTTTGGGTCAAGGCCGGATCAAGCTGCGACATGAAAAAAAATTGAAATTCAAACTGATATATTAAAATATTAACTTTATATTAATATTTATATATTTTTATAATTAAATTTAAATAAAAATTATTATTTTATTATTTAAACAATGATCCGAACTAAATCAAATCACAAATGATATGCTCAGGCCAAAAAACAACCCTGCTTTTCAAATAAGTTTAATCATAGCCTGTCCATATAATCACCCTATATGTACGTAACTATGTACTCTGTGTCCGGGATAGAGTTTCCAAAGGAATAAAATACTAGAAGTACACAACAGTGGATTTGGAAAAACATCTGCATCTTCTGTAAACTTTAAAAAAAAACCACGCTGCAAGTTTATCTCTAGACTCTGATCTCGTTTGTAGCACACCACTAGCTGAACTCGAGTTTAGTTAGTTAATTTATACAATTACTTTTCAGAAGTGCTATAAAAAGATCTGGAATTAAATCTCAACATTTACAACCATTTCGATCCCTAGACTGTGACCTCATTTATTAAAGAAAACTTTCATCACTTGTTGAACCTGAAGTTTAACCCAATTGATTCATACTATCACTCTTGAGAAGTAGTATCAAATAAGACTAGAGTTTGAATCCCTACATTTACAACCTCTTTTCTATCCCTAGACTATGATTTCATTTGTAAAAAAAAAAATCACTACTAATTGAACCCAAGGTTTATCCTAGTTGATCCATACGACCATTCTTGTGAAGTGACATTAAATAGGTTCGAAGTTTAAATCTCAATATTTACAATGCCCTTTTCCTATCCCCAAATTGTGACCTCATTTATACCAAAAAAAACATTCACCACTTGCTAAACTTGAGACTTAGCCCAATTGATTCATAAAGCCACTCTCAAGAAATGGTATCAAACAGGACGGATGTTTGAATCCCGACATTTGTAACTCATTTTCCTAACTTTCACCACTAGATAAGCTTATGCCATAAATCGGAATGGAACAAGTGAACCAGGTTAGTTTCCTGTATTTCCACAGATTTCACTAGGAAAAGTAAAAAAGGAACAATAGTGGATGTCTTAAAAGTTCTTTATCCCAGATTCTTGCTATCCTAACCATGTATGCATAGAGATGTACAAGTATTCCATTCTATTCTATCATGTCATGTTAATCATTCAACAAACTATATATCAAGATGAATATCTTGATTTCGATTTTACATTTGATTTCTTTATCTTTATTGATTGTTAGTATTTTCGTATTGTCTACAGATTACTAGCAGTCTGAATAGAGTAGTAATGTAGCTAACAAAATCAAAATTATAATAAACCGGTCATTCAAATGGCAAGCAGAAGAAATATAGTGGGAACCTACTAAATGCACTGTTCCAGTCCGTTCATCCAGCACTTGTATGCTCGAAGAGCCTGAAAAAGCAACCGTAAAAAAATGTCACGAAAACTGAACACAAAGAACTCCAGATCTATCTATTGCAGAACATGCTAGTCCTTTCTAGCCATAGACTTGATACTTCACGGTTGACAACCATCATTCACTTGATAAGCGAAGTATATCTGAAAATATTTTCTTTTAATGTGAACGAGTTGCCAGTTGGAACACATGCTTATGTACATAAACAATATGTCATCTTCACCTTAAAAAAAAACAAGACATCTAGCATTCTTATTGTTTTAGAAATCTATGTTATTCGAACTCGAGTTGAATTCAGCTAGGGCATGTGTTTGATTTGGGTATATCTAATTTTTTAGGTTTTTCCATGTCTTTAGAGGGTTCTTGGAGGGTCATATCCACATACCTATGTCAAAAAATGTGTCAGACCTGAGCACTTCAAGAAAATAAAGTCTCAAAGCAACATTATTAGAAATAGTAAAAGAAGATGTCAAGCAGACAGTTTCCGAAAAATTGATTATCTATCAATATTCTAGTCAAGGAATAATGTACACTGATTTTCAATCCCCCAACTCCAATGTGCTTAAACAAGACCATCTTACAATAATAGTAATCCTACAATTTGCTCAAACAAGGCCATCTTAATATAGGACGAATATTGTTTTTATATATAGAGGAAACTTGGAAATATGAAGAAACCTCAAATATCAAATGCACAGACATCATCTCTAGGAAGAATTACTAAGTGCGCCAAAATTGGGCAACTGCCCAAGTGCACATAATAAAAACATTTATTATTCTCCTTTTCTCTCTACTTACTCCTCTTTCTTTCTCTGGCCGTCTCTCCATGTATTCACTCAGTTCCTCCCTTCACCTCTGTTACCCAGACTCGGGTGAGTAGCGGATGAATTGGACATGGGTACATTTGGGGAAAATGAAGAGTCTGTATAACATAGCTCTTCACTCTCATGCTGTATCAAGTTGTCCCATTACTAGATTTAAAAAAAAAAGTTCGATGAAACAATAGTTGCAAGGTCGTAGAGACAGAGAGGTACGCTTTGAGGGGAATTGTATATAAAACAATGGTGGTGTTGCTGGTCAAATATATTGTCTATGGTTTTCTCTCCTTCCACTAGATAAAATTTAATGAAAGCAAAGATATCATCTTACACCTCAAATAAAAAGAAAGAAAGAAGAAAAAAATTTTTGTTCGCAAGCACAACAAAGATGAGCGATATGCCAACAAGGAAGCCAAGACAAAAAGTCATGAAGATCAGTAAGATAACAAGATAGGCATCGTAAAAGTTGCCAAAGAAGAACGTTTCATATTTTCCTTTCAACACTGCACTTAATCTGATCTCGGAAGAAAATTCATCAGACAGACACTTTTTCCTTGGCCAAATGAAACAGACACTTAGACCATCACGAAAAGCTAATACATCTTCAATGAATGTTAATAGGAAAAGTTAGAGCCGCAAAAATTACCCAAAGTCACACATTCTATGGATAATACCAACAACTTTAAAACTTGCACTAGGTGAAAAAGAATAGAGGAAACTCAATTCAAGGCAACCGATCCAGTTATGAATATACATGGAAACTTTAAATATCTTTGCATGATTGGTATTTAAAGAAAGGACGAATTAATTATCAAAACATTCAGTAATAGTAATACTTGAGAATCAAGATGCAATAAAGTGAGAAAAGGAAAGCAGAAACATCTCTTATAAAACAAACAAAACACATAAAACAATAATAGCCCAAGATTTATACCTATTAGTACAAAAACTATAACGCAAACAAGAAAGGAAAAGTAATATGATACTCACAATTGTACTCAGTCCATCCGATGGTCTGATTTTCCAAGTCATACAAAACGAGCTTGTTGGAAAGCACTAAATCTGTAAGCAACGCAACAATATTCAGAGGAAAATTACAAATTACCCTCATTTCTGCAAGTTTTATTACAACTTAAGTTCAAATAAAATCATTTTTCTTCAATATAATCATTAGGGAAATTTTATTCAGAGAGAACCAATCGCCAGGACAACCTAAGAATAACATATGTCTGAATAAGATACGGTAAAAAGGCATGTTAATGAAATAATTTACAAGAATAAGCCATGAAAGATTTTCACACTGGGTATATGATAAGAAACGCGTATTATGATGAGCTCCAGATTCAGTGGAAATTGCAGATCTTTACCTTAGAATCTTATTTTAGGTTCTAGTTATGTCAGATGTTTACTTATATATTTAAGATTTGTTTTAAGTCAATCTTGATAGTTTCTATCACGGACCTCAATAATCATGGACGATTGATAGTTCAGAAAGTCTGCATGTAACATTTTTCAATAAAGATAGCATGTTTATGAATATTTCAAACAATCATCATTCCCACATCAAGTCATGTAGAACTTGCTACATTAAGCCAGATAAAGTAATGAAATTCATACTATAAACTGAAGCAACAAGGACTAAATCTACATCAAGTCATGTAGAACTTGTTCTAAAGCAACTGAGACCTTAATTTTTTTTGGCAAGTTACCAATCAGAACACAAAGCATTATATCAAATTGTCCACCAATATAATGCAAAATAAATTATTATAGGTGAAAAATTATTAAAAAAATACTCCAAATTTTCTACCAAAGCAAAATAAATAAATTATTATAAGTTCAAATGACTCATCAACTCAGGATAAATCATGTGAGTTATAGCACTGCAAAAATTTGTTTTTTTTTTTTTTTCAAATAACAGTCTAGAGTTTTAAACCAAAGAGGGAAAGAATAAATGAAAATGTATAACAATTATACTTAGAAGGATAGGCCTTCAATTAAGAAGCAATAAAAGCAGGGTTGGAAGGCATACCTCCCAAGAGGGTCATATTCTGTCGATCCCGGGATTGCATTCCACTGTTTTGCCATCCAATGCACCACAATCCATTCTGCACAAATCCACCCTTATAAATATTAATTTATGCGAACACTACTTGTTTGTGATACTCTGAAGAACCTGTGAGATGCTTTAGACTAATCTACACAACAAAAACAATCCTAATATGCAGTAATTGTTAAAATAATAGTTCTGCTTCTGCATTCAAAAACAACACAGTTCTCAATATAAAACCTATTTAAAATTCATTGAACCTAATTTTACAGTTACTTACCGTGCCAAATCAAGCAAGACTCAGACCAGGCAAATTTTACACCGGAGGCCCATAAACAATAGCAATAATAATGAAAATAACGATAGTAAAAACAACTTTTGTTCCCTAAACTAAAATTAGACCAAGGAAGAGTAGTGGCTCGTGTTCTTTAAAGGCTTTGTCACACAAGTATAAAGCATAGACCAAATAAACGGAGAGACAAATATTTATTTCCTCAGTACATAAAGAGATTATCACCCTTAATTACAAAAATGATTCTAAATTTGTGTAGTTAAACATACTTACAAAGGGGAATAGGTACTCATGTGGATAAACCTTCAGAATAACTGAATTTTCAAAATGGAAAGTGACGTTCGGAAATGCCTCATCAAGACTGCAAGAAAATAAATATACGCAAATAAAACCATTGCTTGACAAAATATGAATTAATATCAAAATAAGGTGCAGCATATAAAACTCAATATAGCAATCATTTACTCAAGTTAATCTAGCAGAAGGGAGCAAAGAACTATTTCAGAACATTGGGGAAAAAACAGAAGAAGAATCAAGCACTAACACTAGCATCATCAAGAAATAAACAGCTAGAATGACAAATTAAATCTACAGGCATTAGGACAAGTACTAATGGCATACAATTTCCTTGATCAGATAATTTTACTAGAAGCACCTTAAAAACAGGTTCAAGGCTAGCACAACAGAAGCAAGCACAAACAAATATTAAGGAAAAAATTAATTTAAAACTGAACCATGAAGCAAAAGAGAAAGAAAAGGCAAAATATCTGATAAAATTATCCCTAAAAAAGATTAGGATGCCAGATAAATTTAAATAAAAAAAGGAATTTAAGATATGAAGAAAAGAAAAATATCCAAATTAAAACAAGATAAAAATTTTCAAAGCAGCAACAAGAGGGGGATGTACATAGGTGCTCAAAGGTCACAATTGCTATATCCCAAGTTTCATACCTGTCAGAGTACTGAAAGCACGTATAATCATCATGAACAGTTTGAAGCTTCAAATTTGGCTGCTGGGAAAGTATCTAACCAGAAAGAAAAGAAATAAAACATTTTAGCGGACTGATGCGAATCCCTCTAGAAGATAAAAACAAATTTTATCACATACTTTATTCACTAATGGCTCATAAACCATTTCTGGGAGATATGCCAAGGTTGTCCCACTGTCTATTATTGTCCCTTTTTGGTCTCCTAACTCAAATACATCTGTTGTAAAATTTAGGAAATCTTGACCAACTTGAACTGCCGTCATATTGACATTGTAATGTGGCCTGAAATTTTATATAACAAAACTGAGTTTGACATACAGAATCACGTACTCATATACTTTACAAATTAGAAGATGAACTCAAAAGATTAACTATCGAAATCATGAAAATGAGTTCATTAATAATGTATCATAGAGAAGCTAGTCTATGATCCAGTCAGTAACAATATGTTACTGAGCTAAACAATGGCTTTAAGCCATAAAGAAATTTCTTTGCATGGGGACAAAAGAAGACATGAATGAACAATTCCATGCAGCATTTCATAAGAGAACATTTCTAGAATTTGATCACTTCAATTATGTTATGCGCAATACATTTATTCAGTAACTGTTCATCTCATATCTTCAACTTTCCAAAACCATTTATCCTATATTTTTTTCTTCCTATTCTCTCATTCCTAAGATACCAATACATGTAATCTAGCTGCTACGAAATTTTCATCTTTGCTAACTTACAAATCAAATTCTGGAATGACTATTTGGATACACATCCCTCTTGAATCTACTATTATCATCATGAATGGATCAGAAAATATGTAAGAATAATAATTTTTATTTTTCATTTGTCAGTGATTCTCCATTACTATCCAATGGAGCTAGCTACGGGCTATAACATCAGCTGAATTAAACCATGTTCAATATATATAACACACACAGTTCTTTTCCTCATTAGTCACTATCCTTTCTTGCGGTGGCAGCTAAAAAATGGAGTAAACTTCCACAGTCAAACCACCAGAATCTGGGTTATGAAAACTACCATTGATCATTAGTCATCAAATCATTTTGGGCAAATTACCCCTAAAGTCTTCAGCTAGCCCTTCTAAGTTGGCACTCTAGAGTCTAGACACAAATAATCAATGGACCACAACAAAAAATAATTAACAGCACACAATTCTAATTAAGTCTGTTCAGACAACAATAATGATTCCCCATGAACTGTGATACTTTCCTTCAAAACTAATGTAATTTTATAATACATAATGCTAAAATAAACCAAATCAATATAAAATAAAATATCAGAAAGCGGAAACTTTGATGGTAAAGAAAAAAAAAACAATAATATTCACCAAAGATGTCACATACTGATTTGGTACCAGTGGAGTCATGTTAACTTTTGGTTGCACAACATGCCCAATAGCAAAGATACCACCTCCATTAACCCCATCTAAGCAGTGAGCAAACATCTTTTTCACTTTTCCAGATGAAGCAAGCTGGGAAATCATTGATGCATTAGATTTTCCAAAACCAAGTATTCCATCAAGTGCTTCTTCATTAGATGAATCTAGATTCCCTGATTGTGAAGCACCACACCTATGAAAAAAGAATGCTAGAATAACCATAAAAATACCACAAAAAGAAGAAGAAGAAGCATAATAAAACAGAAAATGTTCAAACATGTTTTGAGCACATACTTTACAGACACAATGCATCAGTTACATATGCAAAGCAAACATTCATTAAGCCTAAGCATGTTCGAGACACAATGCAAACTCAAGATGTAATTTTGAAGAACCCTAAAAGGGATATTCATGCAATTTCATAATGTTCCAACAAACTTCAAGTTAATAGTTATTTTAAACTAAACTATATGAGCATTATGCACTCTACACAGTGCCTTCTATCATGAATATATCATCTTTAATCATGTCAAATACTTCAAATTGATTTACTTGAAGCCCATTTTTCTCATAAAATAAAGATGGATCAATTGATGCATCTGAGTCATAAAAAGGGTAACATGTCATCAGAGTTCGCTGTGTCTCTCAATCATAACTCATCATGGATGCTATAATAACAAAAGAAGAGAAGGGCAGGCACAAAAGATAGGCTTGTATGTATTAAATGATAAGCTAGACATCGACCTTACAGAGACATTTAAAATGTACAGTTCAAAGAAAATCTCACAAAACAAAAGAAAGTGCATGGAGTCATTAATGAACTTATTTTCAATTTTCAAAAACTTTTTATATTTTTCAGAATAATTTGAAAGTAGTCCTAACAATCAAGATGACTATCATGTTCTGCTGTCTACAGAGGAAAAATAAGAACTTCTGAATTTGAAAAGTTGAAGAGACTTACTTGTAATAAATCAGCAGTAGTTACACATGCAAGTTAGAATATTTCGCAAGAAATGCCTAGAAAGTTACAGGTTCAGATTTTAAAAGCTGACACAGTACTGCATGCATCACACGTATGAATTAGAGAAGAGTAACAGAAGGATTGACAACTCACCCAAATATAACACTTCCATTTGCAGCCAAGGTCTCCAAATCGCCAGACACTCGATCATATATCACAATGTCGTTTACAAAGTATCCTGCGGTTGAACTCCCATCTCCATATATCTCAAGATACGGACAAGATATATTAGCTATACAACCAGCCAATGGGCCTCCATTTATGGCATGACAAAACTCATCATCACATGAAACCAACTTGCCAGTGGAAGAGTCCTCAATATTGTACAAAGTAAGATCTATCTGTAAAGATGGCATATAAATAAACAAAAATAATCAAATACAATAAAAAATACCAAGAATTTAAGATAACCCTTCTGTTGTTAGTTGTTACCCAAATAACTTGTTTAGCTACAAAAGAATATATATATATATATATATATATATATATATTTGACAAATTGAACATCTAAAGCATTTCAGTGTTACTTTCTTCTGTTACTTTTTAGGTTTAAATGCAAAAACAAATAACTATATTCAAAGAATTAGTTTACTTTACTCTTTATATAAAAAAGTTATATCAATAGGTTTTGGCCATTTGTTCATTTTTCAATCATTTAGTATAATTTTCCTTTCTACTGTTACTTTTTAGTCTATAAATAAAGAGTTTTTTTTCCTTTCCCTTTTATAATCAAAGACTAAAATATTAGCAAAAATATAATCAGTAAAAGTGATTATCAAACAAAGAAAGAGTAAAAAAGGGAAGACTTACACCAAGGGAGCTTCTTTTGGGGCAATCTTTACATTGAATACAATTAACCCACATTATATCACTTCCTGTATCTACTTGCACATAGTAATCCTTTGAAGGTGTCCCTATCCCTATTCTAGCATAATAAAGCCTACACAAAATTCAAAATTAAAATAAAAAACCCCAAAATTTTGTTAAAAAATTTTGAATTTCGAACAAATTTAGCAAATTCAATAATTAAAATAATGAAATACTTACCCAAGCCCGTCGGGTCGACCGGAACCGCCCAAGGGAAGATCAACACCGGCAAGAATTCGAAGTTGACGACGGCTGTCGTGGTCTTTTAAGTCAAAGAGTGAACGTTGACTTCCGGCGAATTTGTTCTTGACGTCAATAACGCCCCAGCTAAGAGCGCTGGTTATAGCAGAAGAAACGACGAGAAAGCAAATTAGTAAACGAGAATCGTAAGAGCTGATCCGACAAAACATAGTTCAAACTTCAATGGAAAGTCGAAATTACTAATCTTTTTTTTTCTTTTTCTCCACTTCGTTTCTCTCTCAATTTTCTTATTGTTTGTTTCCCTGGAAAATCAAAAGGAATTTCGTTTTTAAAAGGAGGAGGAAAAAAAAAAGTCCATTGTCAAGTCTACGACAGCTGAGACGATTTTGCGTTTGCAGAAGAAGTGGGACCCAAGCATTTCTTAAATTTACTCTAATCAATTAATTAATTAATTAATTTGGCTTTGTTTTATATTTTTATCCAAAAAAATAAATATTTTCTCTGCTAATATTATTTATTTTACGAAGATTTTTAAAGATAATTTACTAAATCAATCAAATTCGAATAAAATAAATAATTTTATTTATGATTCGTTTAAAATTTATTTAATAAATTAGTATTTAATTTATAATATAATTAATAAATATTATTAATATTGGTGTTTTATTGTATTCATCTAGAATATAATTAAATAAAGCTTGTTTAACTAAATTTATTTTATCACCTATTATGAATAGGATTTTAATTATTCAAAAACATATTCGATTATATATTTACAAAAACATTCATTTAATGTCTATAAAAATTTTATTTAATATAAATGAACGAATTCAAATACACTTAATTTTAAATGAATCGAGCGTAAATGCTAAAATTATTAAGACATTAAAATGCAAGAAGGTACTAAATTAGAAGGTTTTATCACAACTTTAACGGACATTAACTACTTGTAGCATTATCTAGACTTGATCGGTCTAAGCGGTTGGACAAAGATTTATTTTTAATTTATGTTGATTTAATTTGATGCGAATTATTATTCATTAATAAAAATTATTTTTATTTAAATTTAATTATAAATATTAATATATATAAATAATATTTTAAACAGTAATAGTATTTTTGGAGAAATTCAAACCTTATTCAATCGAACTTAAATAAAAAAACAAATAAATTTTGAACCAAGATTCAACCTATGA
>JBBYHL010000013.1:5879199-5891885 GCA_038381835.1 Adansonia madagascariensis | reverse complement strand
AACGATGCCGATAAATTGCCGCATTTAGTACTTTTGTTTTGGTCTGTCGTTCGTTGTCCCTCTCACATTCATGTTCCAACAAATGTGGAAGTGTAATATGCCTTTACAATAAAAAAAAAAAAAAAACCTATTTCATTAGATTGAGTTATACCTGATCACAAATTGCGTTATTTAATTTGCTCATAGTTTTGGTCGGCATGGAAGATTTTGTAAATTTGAACTCACTCGATTTGACTCAAATTACTATTAATAAATCAAATTTTTTATTTAAATTTAATTATAAAATTATAAATATTAATATAATTTTTTTTATTTTTTTAAACAATAAAAGAGTATCGAAATCGGACTTGGATAAAAAGATAAGAAATCGAACCTCGACCAGACCCGACTTATGGACACATGATAATATATACTCTATTAGAGTGTATTAAGGAAAGATAAGAGAAACTAAAATAAAAAAAAAAATAATGGAACATGTCAAGATTCCAACATCATCGTCTGGTAGAGTTTAAGAACATCCAATAGTGTACAGAAAATGAACTTTGAAGTATTTCATAATGTGAATTTTGTTCTATTTTATACTAAATTTTCTTCAATTATATGCCAATTAATCCAACTAGTTTCTTTTACTAAAAATAATAACTACAATGGGTTTATTATAATAATATTTTTTAATTAAATTGAGAATTAAAAATCTCCCTAATTACGGTGTATGCTAACAGTAAAATATCTATATAGGTTAGTGGTAGACTACACTACACAATTACACGAAATAAACACAATACAGAAAGAAAAAATTAAACATAAAAATAATACTTATAAGACACGAATACATTAATGTATCAAAATTTATATTACATGAATTATTAAAGTATCAAAATTTGTATAAATATATAATATGTTAATAATACACAAAAATATATGAACATGACATGAATATATGAATCGTGATGGGGAGATTACATTTTTGTTTTGTTTTGTTGTAATCTTAAGGATTGGATTAATTTTTTATTGTCATATTTTTATAAGTTTTTCCATATATTTGGAAAATCCTTGGAGGGTCATATTCCTATATCCATATCTTGATATGCATCGGATATGAATACTTAAAAAAAATTAAGAATCGGAAATCGAAGATAAATGAATCAACTATAACACAAGAAAAGTAGGTTAATTCATTAAGACAAATGAACTTTGTTTGAATTGTGGTGCTTATCCTAAAGGAAAATTATAATTTTTGTATGTAGTGAACGTTATACAACAGAGTCCCTAACATCATTTGACAAAACAAGTATATGCTTTTGCAATATCAGCTATATTTGTTGAGATATAAGGCGGAACCTCTGCCAAATTTGTAAATAAAATGTCATTTGTTTGAAGGTAATTAGGGGAGAATAGGATTACCGATAACTCCGGATTGTGCAACATGAGACTGTGAATGCTCTCTTCTAGGCTTTTCCGGATACGGAGAATCGAGTTGCAGGATACCGATCAGCAGATTGTGGATGTAGCAGAATGCGCGAAACCCTATGATCAAGTTTTTTAGTCTGGCATCAAAAGATGTCACACAATGTGAGATGCATCCAGTGCACCACCTATGGCATTTTCAGCTTCCAAAACCTTTAGGATGGCTTTGTGACATCTGATGAAAGATCGAAATTATATAACTTTTTCATCTTTTGATCAACCCGTAATGCGGCAAAAAAGATCGAATAAGCATGAAAGAGTTCAGCTAGTCATACCTCCATGGGAGATGGTCAAAGAACATATTAGGTGACACCACAATATCTTTTAAATCTTCTCTGTTTATCAAGAAAGCTTTATACTTCCGCGCGTTCTCTTGGACTCTCCAGCTTTTCCACAGTGGGATATTCAAGTTTTGTTGTTGTTGAGGCACTATATGAATTACAAGACCTGGTAAAAACATCTCAGTAGGATCACTGGCTGACCTGTTTTCGGATCTAGAGACAGTTTTCATAAACTGAGATATCAGATCATCTGATTGGTTCAGATCAGCGGTGAAAGGATTGATGAAATTGCTATCGGCAATGTCAACAAGATTTTGTCTCCTATCAGTCTCATAACAGAGGGAAAACTCCTCCTCATCTTGATCATCGCTTTCTGCAAAAGTAGTCAATCCTTCGGTAAAATTTCTGCTTCCTCTATAGTTTAAGCAGCAAAATTTACATACAAACAGGTTCAAGTTTCATGTATATTTGGTAGCAAAATATTGCCCTCAATTATATTGCTGACTCTTCATTTTTTTTTAAGTATCCAAGTCCGACATATATCTGGATATAGGTATAGAGATATGACTCTCCAAGGAACTTACAAATACATGGAAAAACTTCGAAAAATTTGAACATAACCGTGTTAGACACATCCGCATCCGACACCCACACCTGAGTTCAAGTAACATAGGCCCTCGACCATGAGGGCAATTTTGCATTTCTTATATCTCATCCCATTTATTTATTTTTGGTACAAAAGAACCGCAACTTGGGAATTGAGGAAAGGGTTGCAGATGCTGTGATTCAAACCTCAAATTTGCTAAATGCCACCACATAAGGATAACTGCATGAACCAATTAAACTAAGCTCTAAGTTCATCTCGTGCCATTTATTTGCATAATCATGAAGTAATCTTTAAAATCATTCCAATACTTCACCTGTACTTGATCCAGAAGAACATTTGGGCAGATCTTCGGCCTCGATCTTGATTCTATCAGAATTGTTTGCATAAAGAAATTGGCGTGCAAGTCTGAAAATCAAGGCTGTATCAGTTTTGGTATTTTCTGATAAAGCTGTTATGGCAGCTGCACGAAGCCTTAGGATCGATCCAACTGAAAGGCGGGTTGAAAATTCATTGTCGTGTACGATGCTGCAGAGAGCTCAAATATTTACAACGAAAAAAAAAAAAAGAAGGAAATTTCTGGATACAATTGGTTATCTTGCCTTTGAATATTCGGCAGTATGATTGCATTCGGACTTACCTTGTTACAAAATCTGAGCATGCATCAGCAACAACTGAATCAACGCATGGCAGAGGTCCATAAGAATAAACATGTAAATTCGGGAATTGCCGATATAGCTGCACAGAAAGCAAGAACAGAAACTTGAACATAAAACGATCAGTGAACAAACTTTTCCAGAGAATGAAATGATTATAAATTCCTTTGTATTTTCCTTTTCTTTTCAGTTCATGTTTATTATGTTACTGCTGGATGGTGGATTGGCTGGGGTGAGAGCAGTTTGACCCTCAGCCCTGGACAGACCCAGCCAGTCAAACTGGAGGCCTGTCCAGTTTGGTGCTATACAGAGAACTGAGGATTAGTTGAACCGGTTTAACCAGTAAAAACCAACTTTTCTAAAATATTCTTTATATGTGATGAGATTTTAACCCATAACCTCTTAGAATTATATTGAAGACTACACTACTAAGCCAAATATATGCTTTATTAACTATTTTTCTATATTTCATATTTATTTAACATTAAAATCATTTAAAATATTTAAAAAATATTTAAATGAACCGGCTAGTCCAAACAGTTGGCAGTGAACCGGAGGTCACACTGGTCTGACCTCTGGACTTTCTTAACGTTGACCTCAGCCCCTCATGTTTTATACACTACTCAATCTAACAATTATGCACGGGTCAATTCATATTGATCTTTTAGAGGTAAGGAGGATGAAGATGCCGAAAAACATTGTGGTACATATCTCCTTAAAAACATTTCCAAAGAGAATGCAAATGCATCATATGTTATGTTACTCGGACATGGGCCTGAGCATTCGATACATGTATGCATCTGACATAGGTCTGTTTAATTTTTTAAAGTTTTTCCATGTATTTGGAGGGTTATATTTCCGTACCCGTACCCGAAAATATGTCGAACGTGAGTACTTAAAAAAAAATAAAGAGTCGGAGCAACATAGATCATATCCTCAGAAGCAATAAAACTGATTGAAGATGAAACATACTTTCAAGACACAAATAATATAAAACTTTGTGGGTGGATGATCTATAGGACTACAACACATGGAAACATAAATCTAGATGCCTTTTAAATCATTTAAAATGATCCAATCCCGTAAGTTAGAGGGACCATATAACCTATAATTTACATGCTATTCAACCAAGTTTTTTTTTTTTTTTTAAGCAGTATCAACGAACTCAAGTTGAGAGATTCTTTTGGACACCACTCAGGTCATATTAATTAAGTGAAATTTCCCCTTCTTTCTACTTTCCCATTGTTAATCAATATGGATTCATCTTGATCTCTACTGACATGCAAGTCATTTAAAAATCTGCACTTTTAAGAGAAGAAATGAGAGTGGGGGACGGGGGCGATTATGGCCTTTTCCAGTCGACACATAAGAGACATTTACCTTAATCTATTTCAGATTTTTTTTTAAAGGATTAGATCTATTTGAATCATTAAGCATGGTATATAAACAAATACTAGATTATCACATCAGTGAACAGGGAAAAGCATACTCTTATTCCTAGCAATGCAGCAATTGCACCTCCCAAGGAATGGCCAACTATACGTAAACTATAACCTTCACATTCACACCCAGATCCCAGCAATGAATAAAGGAAGCCACCTGAATGACACTCTGCATCACAATTTGCATTCCATGGAGATCAGCTAAGGCATAATTCACTTTAGTCTGTATAGTTTCATAAGTAGATATTTGACCATAGTAAAAACAAAAAATTAGCAGTTAGCATAAAACTTGACATAAGTATATAGCATAAAAAGGAACCATACAGATGTTTAAGCATAAATTAAAACAAAAAAGAGATTCTCAATTGTTCATTCTTTAAGCTTTGCTCGTTTAACCTTTTAAACATAAGTTCTATTGCAACAGATGTCACCCTATAACCAGAGGACAAATCATGGGCAGTGTGCAAATGAGGAGAATGTATCAAACACGAATGTGATTACATACTAGTCGTCGGAGGACATCACTATCCATAGGAGGTGGAACCAGTGAGTTTATTATGTTAGTGATGATTTTTTTTTTTTGGGTAACTGTGGTACTGCTTAGCAATGGGAAGGGCAGTGAAGCCTCTGTCAGGACAATAGTTTTAGACAGCTGGAAGGCTAGAAATGGTGCTGAAAAGCACCGCTTCAAGTAGAATTTGGATACAATTAGGGACCTCCAAATTACTTGGTAAAATCCAGAGAAATTTTGCAGCAACTGCTTCTCAACCAAACCAAGAAATTTGACTGACAGAATTCGGAAGTGCCTCCTTCATATCCCTTGTCAAAATATGCCTCAACTGGTAATAGTAGCAATAAAAGTAAAAGCTGTAGTGCTAATAACAAGAAGAACAAAATTAACAATCTCCTTACCATCTCCAGAATATCCTTCAATCTGTGTGTAAAGATCCCGGGCAGTTTCTACTATACCTGAGTGCCCATAGTGTGGGAAAGATGATTGTACACGTTGCTTGACAGAAGGATGGATATGACTGCTACTGCAAAAACGAAAACATTTAAGATTGGTTAGAGACATCAGCAAATGAAAGAAAATAGAATAGCATAAATTTACTTATATTTTAACACAAACGGCAAGGCTATTAGTCAATTTGAAGAGGAAAATATGATTTTAGGCAAAGACAGAACAAAGAATGATGCAATCCTAGAATGAAGAATTTCAGTAGGAAGCATACTGATGCTGTAAAATTTCATATCTTGAACGCAACCAAAATGATAAAATTCCATTCCGTGCATATCATCATTGGTGGTGTAAATGATTCAATAAGTTCACAGAACAGCTTGTGAACAAGCTTCGTATCTTTGTTATTAAGTTCAAAAAGTTTCAAAAACAATGCTTAACAGACAAGTTCAAATATTATGTCAGTTTGGGTACTTAATTTTTATTACACTCATTCATTACTTGTTTAAAGTTCAAGGAAAGATTAATACCCAGTACTAGGACTGGATTTTCCTGATTCTCAATCTTGTCAACCCAGATGCAGCAGTTGCGGCTCCCTCAATCACTTAAACAACTAGCCACACCACCGTTTCCATTCTTTCCTGTTTCATTGGATAGTCACTCATTTCCCTCTCCTCCTCCAAACTAGAATCTTAGGATCCTGAAATTTATTTGGTCATGTTTCATTGAGCTATATGATTTGCTAGTTCTACACCTTCCACAACTCCATTTGTACTTTTTATTGCTTATTACAGGCATTGATCATCATAATCAATATTATCACGTCGTTGTCAATTAATTTTGGATGTTGATTCAAAAGCCAGGGAACACCTATTATGATTCTCTTTCATGATCTTGAACTTGGCCAATTTATTGAAACTTTAGCCAAATACAAGTTTATTGAAATTTAATGAGCTGAGCTTGAACATAGTGCTTAGACTGAGCCCAAGTTACCACATTCCAGAAACAAATCAGAATGATTAGACTGGATAGCAGATAGTCATGAGAGCAGCAACCATATTTATGGAAATCTTAGTACGTTTTGGCACACGCACATACTGCTATGCTGATGCACTCACATGTGCACACATAGGTGTACATGCACACAGAAAGGAAGAGGGGTTAGAGAGAGAGAGAGAGAGAGAGACTAACTTTATCAGTCCATCCAAATCCATTACAGACATGGGACTTTCCCGGCCTAAACCATCAATTATGAGGTCTTCAGGGGTCTCAGTTCCTCGTACAGCAATTACTACAGATCTTAGATGATGTAAAACCACAACGAAGTATGCAGCTTCACATTTGTTCTAGTACACAAAGTAGCAAAGCATTAGAAGTGAAAACATATAACCTCCCTGACAATGATTGAAAAACCAGGACTGCAAGATTATGCATTTTTGCTATCTTCTAGGCCAACATTGAACTTTGGAATATGAAATTGGATTAGCGAGGATAAATTTTATTCAATGTAATATTTCCAATTCTCTTTGGCCCTACAGAAGAAAAATAGCAAAGTTGAGTGGATGGGTAATCTTATATGAATAGGGTTACACAAAACCGTGAAGAGGGGTAGGCTTGTATATCCTGCATGGTTAGGGTGGCCTAAGAAAAGAAAAAATTTTCATCAAAGATAAGATAAAATAAAAGCAATTCACTCATCAATCTTCTAGTATCTATCCTAACTATAACTAGAATCACCAAATGCAATAAATACTCAAAGCAGGTAGGAAACTAGCTGGTTGCATTAAGTACCAGCCTTCTGGAAACTGTTATCCCAGTAACAATTTAATTCACAGCCTAGAAAGCCATATGATAATAAACATATCAGAACTAGTTGACGCTTATGTAGATTAAATCAAAAGAATAAATGTAAACTCACTTGACAAACACGACCTCGCCGAAGTACTTCAGGGGGTAAATTGACAAATTTTAAAAAAGCTGCTGCATGACCTCGCCACCAGTTATCACCATCAAGGGTAGGACGCCTAACAATGAAAGAAGAACTTACATAAAGAAAATGGCGTAGAACAGATCTCTAGAAGATATTATTAACGTGTACAGTGGGGTGAGGAGCTACTATTTTAATAAAGTACAAGTCAAATCCTTAAATATGAATAAGTATTGCAAGCAAATATCTACTCAAGCATGTGAAACATATACATGATCATGCTACATAAATAATCATGCACCTCAAGTGAAATTCGCCTCTATATTGACAACCTGTTACGAGTCCAAGGGGTTAAAACCCCTTGCCTGTAGAGCCAAGCACATGGAAATGCAAAAGGATTTCTTCCCATATCAAGCAAAGGTCCCTGCATTGTAAAGCTTTGATTAAGTTTAACATGTAAATATGGAAAGTATATTCAAAAAATATGCCCTATCATAATACCGTGTACGCAGCTTCAGCAAATTTATGAAAAGCTGCAGCCATTTGCAGGTGTTCTAGAGGTGCCTCAACAAAACATTCATGAGATTTACGGGATTGGCCATGCTTCTGCAACAATGCTAGACCTGAAAAGATGATGTTTCTCAGTTGTCATGCAAATAAGTTTAGTAGTAGAAGAAAACTAAAGAAAAGTAGCAGACCTCCCCCCATCATTTTTTTCTTTTTTTTTTTTTTCCTTTTAAGAGCATACAAAACAGTGATGGTTGGCATACTATTAATCATACATCTAAGAATTTAACTAGGTTAAGTCATAATCCCATAAGAAAATAGTGGCTTCTTTTATTAGAAAAAGCATGTCCAAGTTTTGTGTCTTTCAAATATACATGCTTGAAAAATGTATGGCGGCAGCCCCAAAATGTCATGATGGACTAGAAGAGTAACAGAAACAATAATGCTGGTAAAATGATGTAATTTATGATACCATCTTCTGGTGTTACATCATACACAGATAAGAATTCATTCTATTGTGAGACATGAAAGAATTTGCAATTTTTTAGATTTTGACATGTGGGAACTACCTGATTGCCAGATCCATGTCTTTGTACATATATCAAGTGTCTAGTTATGCATACAAACCCCTAGAGTTAATAACAGTCGAAGTATCTAGCTTCTAGCTTAGCAAAAGTTGATATATACAAATTTCAGTACTGTCCCTGACTTTTCAGAAAAGCTCATACATATTCACAAGAATATCCACCACTGAGATGGATGAAGGGGTCAAAAGTCAAGACAATGGAAATTGCAAAAATGCCCTTGGATTTGATATACAATCCATAAAATGAAAACAAACCTGTCAAAAGTTCTAAATGTCCAGTCCCTGATGCACGGTAAGCAACAAGATCACCCAGTAATTTTGCTACTGAATATACTTCATCGTCTTCCAACACAGTTCTAGACCAAGAAATGAAAGAATTAAAAAATTCCAATGGCTTGTACAATAACATCTCCATTTTATTTCAAATTTTAGAGGTACCTACAAGTATTGAACACGTCCCAGACAGCACAAAGCCTCACGAATCCCATAATCAAATATCTCTTGATAGTGAGCTTTCCATGCATCATCTTGGGTTGCATAAAAAAACCTCCATCTTAAGACATCAGATCCTGTAAAACACTGCACAATTGCAATACAACAGGCCATGATCAGAAATAAAAGCATTACTTTTCGCTTCCATGCGCTACTGCTTGTGGCCAGTCCTGCATTAAAAACATTACCAAAGTTGAGTGCAAGTTTCTACAAAAACTAGGAAAGGAGAATCTTTGCATTCAAAATTTAATGTTAATTAAATTACGCCTTTCAAAGGTTATCAAGATATCACTATACTTATGACCCTGTCCGCAATGAGAATCTTAATGGCTTAGCAACTTGACAACTATAGGATCAACAGTTTTAAGTATTGGAAGTTTGATGATCTCAGTTATGTTTGTCCTCTTCTCTATTTTGATAAAAACAAGTTCCTCCTTTTTTTTTCTTTTTTTTTTCTTTTTTTTTTTTGCAACTTTGAAGATAAGGTGTCCTATTAGCAAGAGAAAAATATAAATATTTTGGAAAGTCTTCATGATTTCAATAAGAAACTGAACCTACTGTAGAACACAGCCATGCTAAGAAGAACCAGGAATTTGAAACAGTAAGATTGGAACAATTTAACCCTGAATTATCTGATGCATTCATGCTTCACAAACGAAGGTGAAATTTTTGGGAACTTTTCCACAGATATACTTGCTTGTCTATATCTCACATAAACGTTTATTTTAATCCATTTATGATGTGTCTCACAGAAGCTAAGTAGTGAAATAAGGCTAAGAGCAATACAGACATTTGAAAATCTTAAAACTAAATCATGAAACACTAGTTTTTGGCAACTGTAGAAACTGCTAACATACACCCAAATATTAGTAGCTCAATACAGGTGTAAAAAAAGTGACATTTAAGCAATGACTTCCGTACTTACCATGAACATTTAATCTAAGATAACAAATATTTCTTTCTCCATGACTTCAGCTATTGACTTCAAATGATAAGTTTCTTCATTACTTCCTCAATGCTTGTTGGACTAGAGACATCATAGAAGTTTGTAAATTCTTTTCCATGTACAGCCAATGTTATCAATTCAGTAGCCACTAGCCAGTCATTTCTTTATTACTTAGTTAGACCAGAAAAATAATTTCCTTAACTACTTATTACTCATTAACAAAATATTTAAAGAAACAATGGGTAATTCCATATGGAGTTTTCTAAAACAAGCAATAGCAACATGAGTTTATTACTAAGGATGACAACTTACATACGATGTAATAGCTGACAACGTAAGGCATACTAATATGTAGTGGGAAAGGACTTAGTTCTAGTTTGCTCTATGAACTCAGAAATTCAAGTAAAGATAAAAAATGGCAAAACAAAAGGAATGAAACTCAACCCAATTTTTACCTATGAAACACTGACTTGAATGATTTGCATCTTGAGAAACATATCTAGCCATGTTAAACATAAGATAAAAAGCACCCAAAATTTGTAGTACTGTAAGCACCATGGCAAACCGGCTCCACCAAAGCCATGTTTTGTATTTCACCTATTAAATCCAACCAAAAAAAAAGAACCCAATTTATATTTCAATATGGATATTACAAAAACCCATCACAAACGTTTATTAATTAGTAAAGTTTAGTGGCTAATACCCGTCTGTCATGGCGAATAACAGCGTCAAAGACGTCAGTTTCGGAAGGAGAATCGGTTATGATTTTGGCAGTAGCTTCTTGGGCAATTCCCAGTTTGATCATCGTCCCGATTCTAACAGCAGCTAACATTGAAACCATGCCGATTGGTAAAAGCTTGTGGGGATCACATTCTGGATATGCAATGGCTACCAGAATTCCACCCAAAACCACCACCAGGAAATTCAACAATCCGAGAACTATCGATATTAATCTCAAGCTCTTCACCCACATTCCCGAGAATCGTTCTTCTTTCTCGGTTATTCAATCAAATTGAATTAAGGCCTCTCTCTCTCTCTCTCTCTCTCTATATATATATATATATATATGAATATCTGCTGTTTTTTTTGGGTGATTGTCGAATTGGGAGGAAAATCCAAAGCAGAACGTGAAATTTGGCGTTGGCTTATTATTTCACGCACTGTGGATTTCCATTGGAGGAGGAGATGGCTGGGGAAATTATGGTGGCTATTGGCTAATGGCGATTCTCAGCTGTTTGTTAATCGTTTGGAACCGGCTTGTACTATATGTGACGTTGGAACCTTGGACGGGGAGGCTACGGAGCACGGACCATCCAAAACAAGATTCCTGGCGTGACTCGCCAGCGTTTGTCTTATATTACTTTGACCGCAAATTTCAAACATTTTAAATATATTATAGGAAAAATAATTAAAATATAATATAAAAATATAAAATATAAAATAATATAAATATTATATAAATATATTAAAATTTATATAATAAAAATTATTAATATATTAAATTTTATATATTAATAAAATATATTATTTTAAATTGATACGAGGATAACGATCAAACTAGAGAGATTGCTTTATTTATTTCAGTTCCGCTTTGAATGTTAAAAATATTCATACTGGTTTCAACCATGATGCTTCGTAATACTTTACTCTATTTTTTTTAATAATCTTTTATTATTATTTTAAAAAATATATTATAATTTATATATAAATATAATTTTTAATATATATATATATATATACAACTCACATATATGCATAAAGTGTGTATATTATATATATATACTTTTATTTTATATTTAATATATATTAAAAATATAAAAGAGATATATAAAATAGTTTAACTGTAAAATAATAATTTTAAAAATTATGGGAGGTGAAGTAGAATAAATATTTATCAAAATGGTCTTACTCTATCTCACCTTGACTTTTCAAAAAAAGTCTTTCTGTTCAGAGAAAGATCGATGCAAAATTTATGAAGTAAATCGAATTTTATCAGCTCTAATCAAATGGTTAAAAATGCCATGTCAAAATTTTTCAACGACATAATACTTTTCAATTGACATTTTTTTATTAGGATATCAAACTAACGAACACATGCCATATTAGGACCTTTTAACGGTGACGTATTTTTTAATTGATATTTTTTTGTAAAGATATCTAATTAGAAAATGCCACATGGCTAAAAAAGTTTTGGCGTGACATTTTTAATCACTAAACTGCTTATTTGGTTTATGTTTGCTTAATATAATTATTTTATTGGCATTCTCTCAACTTTTTTAATGATTAACGTTATACTGATTATTAATTTTATTTTTTTGTTTCAATTTAAAAAGTATAAGGATTTGTCAATAATCTTTTGGTCTAGTGGCAAGCAGCTTGTGAGGCATAAGAACTTAGGTTCAAATCCTATCAACCCCACCCCTAAAATTATAAAGGACTAAATTGCTCAATTTTATAGCCGAAGTATCAATTTGCACTACTTAATATACTATAGGAACCTTGCAAATACTTTGACCTAGATGTTATCAAAATTATACTAAATGTTAACAAAACTATTACAAATTTTATCGAAAAAAGTTATCAAAATTTTTACTAATGTTATCACAATTACATAAAAAGTTACAATATTATATTAAATATTATCATAATTATATCAAGGGTTACCCATAATTATATAAAGTTTATTGAAATTATAAAAAAATTATTATAATTATATCTAAAGTTATCAAAATTATATTAAAGGTTAGTAATATTACATCAAAAGTTACCAAACTATTACAAAGGTTATAAAAATCATATCAAAGGCTTTCGAAATTATAT
>JBBYHL010000013.1:5848812-5859025 GCA_038381835.1 Adansonia madagascariensis | reverse complement strand
TTTTTTCCCTTCACAACCACTATGTGAATCACTTTCTCACATATTTTCCATTAAAATTTCCCATATTCTTTTTTCTAGAAAATGGGACCAAGTCATTAGATTAGATTGGTTTAATAAAAAATCAGTGACTTATTTGATTTTTAGTCATACAGTAACTATCATATTATTAGAATAAACACATATTTTTCATTAATTAATCATTATATTGAATATTTAATTTATTATTAATTGAATAATATAATTCAATCGATTTACCTGTTTGAACTAAATAAGAAAAAAAAAAAAAACCGAACCGATCCGAAAGTAAGGTACAGATTCTCCTTCTCTCTCTCTTTTCTAATTTGTTATTGTAATATCTTCTCCAAACACCGAATTTTTTTGCATCAAATTTCTTGGGAGAGAGAACTCGTCGCGCTTTCTTTTCCTCCTTTTTCTTCAAATTTTATCTCTAACAGCGACGATCGAATTTCATTAAATAAAATAAGAAGAAAAATAAAATTCTATTTGCCGTCGGATCCGTGGTTTTAATTGCGATTCAATCAGGTTAAGATTTCGTTAATCTTTTTTTTTTTTTTGTTGTATGTTTTCGTTCTCTGTTTCTCTCTCGTTCAGATCTGATTCTTTTTTTTTTCCTTTTAATTTGGAGTTTCGTTTGGATTTTTCTCATTTTATAGATCTAGTTTTTATTTATCTAAATTTAGCTCAATTTCACCTCATTTGGCGTTTCGATCTCTTTTTTTTTAATGATTTATTACATTCATATTTATTTATCAATTGTTTTGCGCAAAGATTATGAATTGTAAGATTGAAGATCTAGGGATCTGTCGGAATTATAGCTCAAAATTGATAAATTAACTCATTTTTCTATTTATGCAAAATTTAATTTCATTATATTGCCTGTAAATGATTTTAATTTTTTTTCGTTTTGAATTCTTTGACCTCTCTTTGTAATTATTTTGAAATTAATATGTTCAAATGTGTTTAATTTTATTCCTTTGTGGTGTCTGAAAATTGTTGAGGATCTAACCTTTCCTTTTCATTTGTTCTTTCTCTCTTTGATGTGACAGGGCTTGCTTCGTTTTGAACGCAGGCAACGATGAAGAAGGCCATCGGTCAAACTGTTAGAGACCTGTAAGTTTATTACTAGAGATATTAATTCCCTTATCATGATAATATCGTTGAATTTGTTTCAAATATTTAATAGTTTAAAGCAATAACTTGGTAGAAAAATTATCTAGAAAAGATGATTATTGCAAATTTGTTCCTTTTTTAATTAGTTTTTTGTATTCCTGCATATTGGTATTTTTGCTTATAACCAGTCGCTAAATGATTTTTTGCTCTTGCAGTAAGAGAGAGGTTAATAAGAAAGTTCTTAAGGTTCCTGGAATAGAGCAGAAGGTAAGAATGAAATTTCAATTGTCCATTTGAGTACCTAAAAGTTGATTGTTGCATAATTGTAAGTATCTGTTATCACTGGTGACTGGTAGAATCATGTTTGCCACTGGCAAAGGGGGTTAATATACTATCTCGATATTGTTTTGCTTGATATCATATGTGAGATATTAAACTATGAACATGATTCTGACATTGATCCACATTTTAGTTGCTAAAAGGGTCTTATAGTATTTTTTATTGAAGTGCTATTTTGATTCTATAATGTTGCATATTCTAGTAATGGGATAGAAATAGAGTGGCTGACAGAAGAAGAAAAAGCAATACTAAGAGAGTCTGAGTTTTGTGGAAGGTCAAAAAATGGGATCATAAAAGGAATCTGGCATGCACACATTTGGTAAATGAGCTTTTTGTGGTAAGTTGAAGGGGTTAATGCTGTTTGCTTGCATTTTTGAGGGTGGAGAAAGATGCTCTTGTTTTTGGAAGAAAGAAACTGGAGAAAAGAAGTGTGAGAACCAAATTAAAGTTAATGAAGTCTTCAGATTAGTGGCATGATTATGACAGGGGTTGGAGTAATAAATTAGGAAAAGTGGCTAATTTGGTTTGGCAGAAGAGTTTACTAATCTCGGAGCTTGAGCGTCCATTTTGAGCCTTTAAGTGAATGTTTTGAAGCTCTTAATGGAAGGATACTGAAAGGACAGATTCTTACATGTTTTGAAGGATCCCTACTTTTCCATGTAAATGTCTTCTCAAGTTTAATTTAGTGCCTCTGATGCTGGTTGAGCTAATCTTGATTGAATATATTGGTTCTAAACTAATTTCGTTGTACTTTTTTCCCTTTTCTCAGGGGAGGGCTTTGCCCTTAAAAGTATAATTTAATAGATCTAGTATTCTTGAAAAGTGGCAGTATCTATGCAATAAAGTAACAACATTACTTGTAACACTATTAAAATTTTATTTATCTGTTTAAAATAATATTCTTATTTCCCGTTGTTTTTCAGGTTCTTGATGCCACTAGCAATGAGCCATGGGGTCCTCATGGATCACTTCTTGCAGATATTGCAATGGCTACAAGAAACTAGTAAGTTTGAGAGAAATTAATTATGATTTTCATTACATATTTGTTACAGGGAAATTCATTTTTTAAATGTTCATGCAGTCATGAGTATCAGATGATCATGACGGTCATCTGGAAACGTATAAGTGACACTGGAAAGAATTGGCGTCATGTCTACAAGGTCAGCAAAGATTAGTTGCATCACTATTAATTTGTGTAATCTGCAACTTAAAATAAATGCTTGTCTAGAAATCTTATGTAATTGGTTAAATTTATTTTTTGACTAAATCTCTATCTTCAATTTGTAATGGCAATTGTGTTCTGATATAGTACATATTTTGTGTATTTTCTCGGTGTATATTTTACTTTTCTTCAATTCCACCCTCCACGCATTAAAATTTACCAATGTACTAAGGTAGTTGCTTTGTTGAGTTTCAGGGTCTGACGGTTTTGGAGTACCTTGTCGCCCATGGATCAGAGCGTGTCATAGATGACATAAGAGAACATGCGTATCAAATATCGGTAATTGCTGTTTCTTGCTGCTATAAGCCAACTTTGCATGCTGTGTTGATGATACAATCTGCAGCTTACTTTATTTAAATGTTTCAGTCTAATTAAATATTTCTTTTCATGTTACAGACTTTGTCCAATTTTCAGTATATTGATTCCAGTGGAAGGGACCAAGGTAACAATGTCCGAAAAAAATCTCAGAGCCTTGTGGCCCTAGTAAATGATAAAGAAAGAATAATTGAAGTAAGACAAAAGGCTGCAGCTAACAGGGACAAGTGAGTTGGCAAAAAATGCCCTTATGTTTTAATCTCCTTGCTGTGTGCAACCATCCTCCCGAATAAGTGATTCTATCACCAGCATTGAGAAAGTTGATGGTTATTTTGATTCTATGCTGCTTTCAACATCACATGTAGATGAGGATGCGAATGTCCAACATGATAGTTACATGTTTGTTTTCAACATTAAGTACATCTGTGCAAGAGCATACGTACTTTCAATATGACAAGTACATGTGTGCAAGAGCATGCACATATACAATGCACTTTCTCTCACATTCTGATAACATATTTTCGTGTTATCAAGTAGATAGCATTTTCAGTTGGAGGCATCTTTAATATGTCCTTGGAAAATTGATTTGAGATTGATATAACATGGTTTTTGTCTCCTAAGGTACATGTGTATTTTCACCATTCTTGCCATTAACAGGGGTCTTGGGACTTTGCTTGTTTATCCTTTCATCAATGGAAATTAGGCTCTTTCTCTTTCCTGCCTAATCTAGTGTTTTATCGAAAGAAAGCCAAATAGACATAAACCTCCGAGAATATAAATGCAGAAATTGAACACAAATAAAAATTATTTATGTCTAATCTAGTTTCTTTTCTATTTGATTTCATTTCTGTAAGTTCTGATGTCATTTCTTGCTAATGTCATTGGAATCTATACGACTTAGTTTTCTTGTCCTGCAGGCAACGTGTTATAGATTTTGCTTTGGAATTTCATTCTAGATATGAGAATATAAATGAATGCAAATGTAGAATTCTTCCATAATATATAACTATTTTTTCTACAGGTTTCGAAACACATCAGCGGGTGGAATGTATAGGCCAGGTTCAGGGGGATATGGTGATAGATATGATCATGATCGTTATGGAAGAAGGGATGATGATCGTTATGGTTATGGAAGAGACCGGGAATATGGCTACAGAGATGATTATCAGTATGGAAGATACGAGGATTCAAACAGTCGTGATGGAGATCGTTATGGCAGAGATTATGAAGACCGCTACAGCAGAGATGGTTACAGGGATGATGACTACAGAGGCAGAAGTAGAAGCGTAGACGATTATCAATACGGCACAAGAAGCAGGAGCTCTGATAGAGACCGTGCTTTTGATGAGGATGGTGCTTCATCTCGGTATGCACATATTTCCTTTTGAGACCTTTATGTTGCCATGTTCTTTTTAAGAAACATATTAATATTGTTGATTCAATTATGTTAACCTTGTCTCTATTTTCCGTTGAAGTAACTTTTTTTTCCCTTCTTTTTGGATATCATGAAAAGCATTACAGAATGAAAGGTGCAAATATTAATAATTTCTTTTGCACTGGATCAGGATTCTTAAGTTGTTGCATTTACTGAGTAATTTTTCATGGAATTTTTCTATCACATGAGCTTTTGGGTGTAATTTTACCAAGTAACATGTCCAGATTTAATAGTTGTTATGATCTTCCCCTTTGAATGCTAAGTATGATACTCATACCTTCTTGGGATGCTTGACATGGAGAATGTAATTAGCTTGTCCATCTTTTTTGCAGGGGCAGCGGTGCTAGAGCTGATGATCATTCTCAAGATGGAAGGTAACCCTGAGTGGATGCATTCTCAACTTGTCTTAGATAATTTTTTTTTTTTTTCAAAAGAGGTACAACCTTGAAATAGAGGAAGGGGTTGAAGTGCTGAGATTTAAACTCCTGTACTGCTAGACGCCATCTCTTATGTGATTGTTGAACCAACCGGGCTAAAGCCCGGCTTCTAGTTTGTCAATTTTTATTAGATAACAATTATTGGTTTCTTGTTCCTAAAAGTTTCCGAAAATCATTTTTGTTTTGCAGGCGGCTTGAGAGGAAGTTTTCTGAACAAAATATTGGTGCTGCTCCTCCTAGTTATGAAGAAGCAGTGTTTGAAACTCAGAGTCCTGTACGTAGTGAAAGGTATTGCTTTGTACCTTAAATTTTCAGAGGCATGATCCTTGCAATTTTGTTTTTCTAGTTGGTGCATACTGAATAGATATTCTATGATAGGGGTGGACAACCATCAGTGGCAGCTGCTCGGGCTTCGCCTCCTGCCAGCAATAATCCTAACCAAGCAACCTCTGATTTTGGTAATCCTGCATTTCCTTCAAATCAAAAAGTGGAGGCTTTTGATGAGTTTGATCCACGCGGTTCAGTTTCAGGTATTAAATTCTATATAAATTCCATGGTTTCTACAGATGGCCATGGTTGTTTTTTATGAGGAATCCCCTGATTGTTCATCCAATATGAGCATGAGTTGGTGTGCTGGTCTTTTGACTTGAACAATCACTCCTCAAGGTGTAAATTTCTGGGTCGTACAAGTATTAAGTTTGACATGCTCTGTTGCTTCACATTCTATTCCATTACTACTTATTTATTTTGCATGTGGTAGATTTTAGTGTATTTGTGTATCTGTAAAATGTTTATTTCTGGTTAATCATTCATATATTGATATTACTTTTCGGGGGGGGTGGGGTAAACTTTTTGCAGTTGGTTATATACTAGTGACAGTTTTAAATTAAAACATGGAAGACCTATGTTACTCGGACTCGGGAGTGAGTGTGGGACAGGGTTATGTTCATTTCTTTTCAAGATTTCCACATATTAGGAGGGTCCTTGGAGGATCACATCCCTACATTCATGTCTAGATATTTGTCGAACACAGGTACTTCAAAAAAAAAAAAAAAAAAAAAAGAAATCGGAAGAACATAGTAAAAGACTGTTCTGGCGACTTCTTGTTTTCAATTTTGACTTTTTGTTTGCTAAATTCAAATGAAATCATTGGTTGGAGTAGTATTGAGGAGCTTAGATTGGATTCTTGTTGATGCTGTTAAATTTATCCCTTATAACTGGAACTTGTTTTTCATCTTTTGCTCATCTATTACAGCTGCCCCAATCACTGCTCCTGCTGCCACACCTGTCCCTGCTACTGCTGTTCCCACTGCTTCGACCAGTGCTGAAATAGACTTACTTGGTGCTCTTTCAGATTCATTGGCCATTGTGCCAACTACAACCGAAACCCATGCTACTGAGGTTGATGCTCATGCAAACTCAGGTGCTATACCCACCTTTGCGGCTAATCAGTCGGCATCTAACTTTGGAAATCAGGTAGACACGATTCATTTAATTGAGGGACTTCTTAAAGTCCATTCTTGCTGGTCCATATACAATGATTACATTATATCACCATGAATTTGGATAAGTTGTTCAGTTGTTACCTTATGTGTTTGATTGTTTGAAACAGCATCTAAAACAGAATGGATAGTTAAGAATGAATGAACTTTTGGAATCATTGAGATCATCTGTTTATGTAGCTATAGAAAAGTTAACATAAAGGTTTTAGGTTGAATTTAAAAAATTTAAAAGGTAAAAAATTGTTTAGAATTTATCAGTAACTTATTATGAATATAATGATCTGTGAGATTTTGCTCTATTTCCTCCTCATTTTCTTTTTCTCCTTTATTTACCCTTCTGAACTTTCTTTGTTCTTTGATTCGAGTAGACTTCAATGATTTTTAAGTAATTTGCTATATTGTTATGGGATATTGTTCTTGATACAGAATTTTGACGATCCATTTGGTGATGGTCCTTTTAAAGCTTTCCCTTCAACTGATGCTGCCTCAGCTCAGCAACAAATTTCGACTTCTGTGCCTATTTTCCAGCCTACAACGAACCAAAATGCAGAAATTCCTCAGCCACTTTCTGCAAACTCAGAGACTGTCACAGACTTAAAAGTTGGGGACTCATTCTCTGCCAATGCTTACTCTGCACACACTGTCTCCAGCGTTCAAGCTTCATCAACAAACTCTCAGTTTTTGCCTCAAGAACTGTCAACCTCAAATCAAGAAAGTGAGATATTGGCGGATATTTTTCCACTTTCTGGACCCGCAGATGATGCAGCTTCACATGCAGCCTTTTTTGCACCGAGTCAAAATTCTATGCCACCAGTAGCTACTTACAGCCAAACAGCACAGCCGGGTATCTATAGTCAACCTGCGCAGGCAAGTGCTAACCCATATGGCGAACCTGCACAGCCAAGTGCTAACCAATATGATCAACCTGGACAGCCAAGTTCTAACGCGTATGGCCAATCTGTGCGGCCAGGTGTTAATTCGTATAGCCAACCGGCACCGCCACATGTTAGTCCCTACAGCCAACCCCCACAGCCAAATGCTAATCCATACGGCCAACCTACACTGCCAAATGCTAATCTATATGGTCAACCCGCACAGCCAAATGCTACTCCATATGCTTCTGTCAGTTCGCACATGGCTGCTCAACCCCAAGGTCCTGCTGGACCAGATGGCCAGTTTAATTCCGGGAACTTCCTTTCACAGACGGGTTCTTTCGTGCCAGTTGCTTCTCAGAATGCTCGCCAAACTTCAAATGCAGTGGATGCACAAAATAACAATGATGCACTAGGTGGCTTATCTTCACAGCCAGGATCGAAAACTTCAATGGTACCACAGACAGTTACTTCCTCATCAACAGGAGCACTTGCTATAGTTCCACAACCATTGCGGGATAAATTCGAGCCTAAGTCGGCAGTTTGGGCTGATACATTGAGCAGAGGACTGGTCAATTTGAATATATCTGGAGGTAAGTATTCACTATTCATTGGTAAAAGATGTCATGAAGTATGCCCCTTGCACACAAACTAACTTTATTCTGTATGCAGCTAAAATAAACCCATTGGCTGATATTGGAATCGACTTTGATGCTATTAATCGGAAGGAAAAAAGGATGGAAAAGCCTGCCTCCACTGCGGTAACATCTACTGTCACCATGGGCAAAGCTATGGGATCTGGGTCTGGGATCGGTCGTGCTGCTGCAAGCACTCTCAGGCCTCCTGCAAATCCTATGTTGGGTTCTGGCATTGGCATGGGGATGGGAATGGGTGGTGGTCCTGTTGGAGGCATGGGCATGGGAGGCTATGGTGGTATGAATCAACAGCCTATGGGCATGGGCATGGGGATGAACAATATGGGCATGAATCCGGGCATGGGGATGAATATGGGAATGGGGCAAAGAGCCTACATGCAGCCACAAACTGGAATGCCTGGCAGTTATAACCCTATGATGGGTTCTGGTGGCTATTCTCAACAGCCATATGGTGGCGGTTATCGATGAGAAACGAGTTGCCTTCGCAGACAAGTAAGTTAAATGCTTGTGATATACAGAGTAAAAGAGATTGGAATATCTAAAACCTAGGTATCGCCATTGAATCCTGAGTCGAATCTATAGTAATTTTCTAGTCACACAATTCTCTTGGCAGTGGCCTGACGCTGACGCTAATGTCATCCATGTATTTTATTCATTTTCTATTATTTTTCTCATTCTTGCTTAAGCTATTGCACTGTTTGGACCATAATAGTCGCTTGGTTCATTTCTGGTTTGAGCTGTTGTGAAATTGTGTTAGCAGTCAAGACGACCTTTCGAAGGTTGCATTTTTTTTCCTCTCAATTCTTCCATATAATATATAATTTTTACCTATTTGAGTACGAAATAATAAATCTAATCGTTCATTTATTCCATTATTTATTTTCCTATTAGGAACAATAGTAATTACCGTTTATTATTAAAGTAGGATGAATAGTTAGATATACAATTGAGAATTTTATTATGATTTTAAATGTGGGATATCAAATGTGTATTTAATCTTCTTCTGTCAAATTTTAATAATACACGAATATATAAAAATTCATAACATATTAAATTTTATAAAAAAATTATAATATTTTAAATATAATTATAACATGAAAGAAAAAAGTAACATAATTTCAGAGTTTGAGCAGTTTTGTTTTATAATCCCTGGCATTTATCTAGAAAAATTGGATATTAGTTGAATTGAATATTTTCAAACTTTTGCTTGTAATTAATGAAATTTTTTACTACCGAAAGTATTTTTTAAATTATCAATTATATTTAATATTTGTTTTTCTATTAAGTTAATGTTTAAACTTACGTGTATATATATATATATATATATATATATTAAACTTACCTGTTCAATCGATTGAATAATTTGTTTCAACCGAATGGACAGGAATCGGAGGTCAAACTCTACTTTTTTCTTTTTTCCTTAACGATGGTTTTCTTCTATATGGTATGGTGAAGAGGCTCATGAAAGACGCCCACAATTCTCTTCACTTGAACATACATCAATACGTGGATCGAAGTCCGAAGCTTCAGCGATAAAGTGAGTTAACTTATATGGTAGTTTTTGTATTCTTTGAACCCATTTCCATGAACTATTTCTTCAATCCAAAACCAAAAACCCCTGTAAATCAAGGTTAAATTATAACACATAAAACATCTATCAATCTTATTCAAATCAAAGTTAAATTATAACACATAAAACATCTAGCAATCTTATTACCACACTGCCAAATTACAAGAAATTCTAGATTATCAAAGGCAATCCCAACCTCACAAGCTATGATGGCTAACACTACATTCAATTTAAACTCAAAAATTGTAAAAAAAAAAAAGAAAAAAAAAGAAACCAAGTTATAATAAAAAATATAAAGCATTACAAGTAACAAAGCAAGGAGCACACTCTGTTTTCTAGTCCCGAGCTTTCTTGCAAATGATAGGAAAGTTTTCAATTATCCCAAGTTCTGAACTTGTAACAGCTCGTCCTAACTTTTCTCAATAAGTGAAATTACCACCATGGATCATATGATGCTAAGCAGTGACAGTGGACTATATAGTTGCACCCAGGCATTGTACATTCAAGAGCCACATCTTCACATCGTGCATGACATTTGACGCAATCAAGGTAGGAATAAATCTTCTTGACGAAAGTGAGAGGATGTGGGTGCTCCTCTTTGTCTTCATAGATACTCCCGAGTTTGATAAATGGATAACGTCCAAGAACACAATCGACATGAGCAGAAGTATCACAAGTTGCACAATGGTAAAACCAATGATTTGGATCTCGGCTTTCTTCACAAATATCACAAA
>JBBYHL010000013.1:5751552-5766661 GCA_038381835.1 Adansonia madagascariensis | reverse complement strand
AATTTCCGATGCAACAGACAGCAAATCCAATTTTTTTTAACACCGGCAACCGGTAAATAAAGAGATAGAGAAAGATTGCTTTCACTCAATAATATGAATTTGAAAAAGAAAATCCCGACTTTACAATAGCTACCCTACTGAAAGGTTTTCTTTTTTTCTTTTTTTTTTTTTTTCTTTGGTGGTTGTGTGAGAAGAGGCATTAAAAGATCAGAAATTAGCTTCATCCTCTGCAAATTTCAATAAAAACTTCAAAATTGAAGGCTTGGGATCATCGTCTTCAACTCCTTTGTCCCTAGTTTCAAAAATGCCTTTCATAATCCGACTGTGCAGCCTTTCAAGCTCCGGAATCCCATATTCTCCTGTTCGATCCACGAACAGTTGCTTTACGGATTCTACTTGGTTAGAAATCTCACCACCAGACGTTCGAATGTCCTGGGATCCACTCCTATCAATTGGATCCGAATAAGATTCTGCCGTACCTTCTTGCTGCTTGCCATCATTCAAAGTAGGTTCAGCCCTCTGACAGCTCATCTCTTTTACCTCTAGGGTTTGAGATGATGACTTACTTTGTGTTGAATCCGCGATCCGGGATTTGTCTTCTGCTGCAAGGACAGATTAACATTTAACTCGATAAAGTTACGATTAACATTTAACTCGATAAAGTTACGACCATTGCAATACTTCTAACAAACAGTTGAATAAATGTTACAGAAGATGCAGATACTCTCAGATAAACAAAGAAACTACAAATTCAATGATAATTTGCTTCCTTTTTGCTAACGATACTGTGGTTCGAACCCACCCTACCGTTGTCGATTCTCATCTCATACTAGGAATTTTCTAGCAACTCTGCAAACATGATTGGCTACTTCATACACCTTTCCAAGAAAACATGACAATTTTCACGAAAAGGCTCTACCCATTTATGTTCGTAATTCATTTAATCCACCCATGGAGACTTTGAGGAGTGAATATTTTGCATATTCATCACTTCATACAATTACGATAGGGCACAAAATTCGAAACCATGTATTGAAATGAGATATAACTTAATAAGATGGCAAATAATTGATTTCCATGGTGACAAAAATCAGAGAAGAGAAAATCTTCTACTTTTAGGATACTCTAAAGAAATCAAAATCTGCTTTCAGAGCTTGTAGTACATTCCGGTTTTAAAGTGAGTATGAGATGTGACTTTAAATAAAATAGATTTAAGATTCAATGGAAATTTTATGAGGGAAAAGCCCTTGCAAAATATAAATGCAAGTATATGACTATCCTGGTATTGGGTGCTAATTGGGAAAACTAAATCCAATTCTTAGTAACAAAATATCTTACAAACTAAAGCCAAAAATCATCATACACCAAACAACAGTCGGCTAATCTATGCATACACTATTCACACATAACGAATATTAAAATACCTGCAAGGGCGGTATCAGCATTCTTCTTTGGCCTTTTCAAAGCCTCATAGCTTTGAAGATTGGCCTCTGGCTGGACATTGCGGAGTCGGGCACTAGCTCGAGTGACGGTTCCTAGCTGCACTACAGGCACCGAGGGAGACATCCATAGATCATCTGGCATATGAGCTGGACCCCCTTGGGCAGCAATTTTCTCACAATAAGCAACCAATGCAGGGTCCATCTGGGACAGCATCCCATGTACCTGATAAAAAGGAAATTAAAATATTACGAAAAGAAAGAAAAAGGAGATCCTCAAGCATCGAGAATAAAACTCTAGAGCAAGAGAACAAGTGACATACTGCATCCCGTAGTTCATAAGCTCTACTAACAATTCTAGCACCATTATAATCATCTCCATTATAAGCCTGAAATTCAGGAAAGCAAACAAATCAGGCACGAGAAAACTTACGGGAGGGAACAAGACAAAAAAAGAAGTTAATACAGCCGATATTTATTACGGAGTCTTTTGATATTTCCTCGGACTTTAGCACATAGAACTGAAATACATAGTATAGTAGCCTTTTAGATAATCAAGCTGGTTGCAGAATTTGTGCTTGGTCACATAACAAGAGTACAACGGAAAGGAAAAAAGCATCCACAGTACCAGAATCCGAAGCATGAAATGCAAAGACATGGCTTATGAATTTTGTCAGTAAGTCACCTCCATAATTTTGTCTGCAAGTCATTAGTAAATTTTCTATCCTGACAATGAATAGTTCGTTTCCAAAATCACAACCTTTCTGCTGCCAAAAATTCTTGGAATCTCCTTCCTTGCTGCAAGGCATTCTTTTCCCCTTAAGTTCCAATCAATTTAAGCCCTAAATATAACAATAATTCTAAAATCCCAAAATATTTAGCCCAAGGTATCTAACCTACCACAAATGCTAAGCAAGCAGATATTCCCCTACTCTTTCCAACAAGCATTCACTGTGTTACCTGGTTTCTTCATTTTCCCTAAAATACCTATGTCCGACACATATTTGAAAATGGGTAAGAGGGTATAATCCTCCAAATATATAAAAAAACTAAGTATACTCATATTGGACACGCATAAAAGAAAAAGAAATTGCGCAGATTAAGCAACTGCGCTGGCAAAAAATAAAGAGGCATGTAGAGTAACAAATAAAAGAAGAACCTCATCATCATAAATCAAGTTACTATATATTTCGAACATATCTTGAAACTCGAAATTTCCTGTTAGCCAATAAAAACCCAAGATTCCTAATAATAAACCAAAATTGCCTGTCCGATTCATTATAAATGCTTTTTGACAAGCATTTTTTGCAGCAGGGTTCCATAAGTAGCAAGTTACACGTTCAACTAAGTTAAAACAAGAAACATAGATATCAGACTAGATTGCCTTTAGGATTTGACAAACGCACACCTTTGCGTTGGTTAAAATCAGGTCAACATCTTGCACAAAAGCTGAACAGGTAAGATATTGCCCAGAGTCAACCCGCTGCAATAAAGTAGCAATGTCCATAGGGTTCTGGATTATTGTGTGGTAGTTTGGTGCATCCTCATCGGTGACTGGGTAATGAAAGACACTAAATCTTTTATCGTAAAATATCCTGCAACATGTTCAACCATAGTCTATAAAGCTTATTAACAGTTCAATAAAGATGCAAAAATCACAAAACCAAAAAAACCCTTTTTCGGCCATGATTAGGCCTAAATATCCTGATTTCATAAGCTTAAAAAGATAACAATCAACAATAAATTAAAACGTACAAGCCCATCCTAGAATCTATGTTGCTCAGACTCTTCATTTTTCTGTAAGTATCCATGTCAAACATCCGTATTTGATACATTTTCGAACATGGGTATGGGGGTATGACCCTCCAAGGGCCCTCCAAATATATAGAAAAACCTAGAAAAAATTGAACATCTTCATGTCAGCCACATACCCGTGTCCAACACTACACCTGAGTCTAAGTAATATAGCTAGAAGTCATCTTCAAAATCCTGAGGTTTTCTCAACTATATCAACTTGAAGATATAGCAGGTTTAAGAGAGGGTAACAAATGTAAGTTAATAAATCGAATAACATGCAAAGGAGATCTTACAACCCAAAACAAATCCATGAAGCATTTTGGAAAGATCCAACAATGACAATTCAAGGAGCCACAAACCACACTGCAACAGCCAGCTTTACTGCATGTCGAATGGCTGATTTTCTCTTTTCTTCTTTTCTCATGATTATACATTTTTTCATCACAAGATTTTTTATTTTTCTAAACTATACGATTTCTCTTAAGGTCACCTGACTGAACAGTTCCACAGGAAAACACCTAATAGTCTTGGATAATTCTTTGGAAAACTTTAATTCGTCTTCCAATATTAATTATGGTTTTCCAATTTGTAGAATTGTAAGAATCAAAACCTGAGTTCTGGTTCCCGCAACTAGTTGTCCTAGATTTCACCCGAATCAATTGAAATATGCTACAATGAGCTTCCATTGCCAAGAGAGAAAGAGTAAGAAGGGATGAAAAGGGCAGAGGAACAGAAATAGAAAGGACGCCTAAATTAAAGATTACACTTTAAAAGGTAATAGTTTCTGAGAGGACAATGGCAACTTTACCGGTTGCAAACATCTCTAAGGCACATCCGTAAGCGGCGAATAGCATGTTGCTCAGCTTCTACTTTGGCCTTCAATTCTGAAATCTTGGGTCCACTTGCCACTTTTGGCACTTTGGGAAGTTCAGGAAGAGATACAGATTCCTGGGACTTTTTAGTCATAGCCTCCAACAATATTGACAATGCAGCTTCAATTAAACGGTCAAAAAACAAAGATCTATCTTCAGTTGAAGGTTTGTCCACTTGATAGCTGACAATAAAAATTAAATACATGACTATTGAACTACATTTTAATAAATAAAAAGATAAGTAAATAAATAGCTAGGGCAAATTAGGTAAAAAAAGACCTGTTCATCAATACTACCCAAACAGAAGCAAGACAAAAGATAAAACAGCAATACAGGAGTATCATTCTATTCATACATTGAATTCCTAAAACCAAAAAAAAAAAAAAAATTGTGTGAATCTATGATGTTCCATGTGTCACATCAGCATAAAAGAGAACGCACTTGGACTGCATTTTGCTATATGATGCCTCAACAAGATCTGTAACTTGCAAAAAGAGGCCAATCATGGTTTATTTACTGAAAAACAAAACTTCATGGTGGCAGCAATAACCGGCTCAGATTATGAACAATAATTGCCAATGGTTAAAATTCCAACCAAATAATCACTGAAAAAAGGAATGGTAGAAATGCGTAAAAGGTCATTTTAAGGGTTAGATAGACATACACACTACGCTGAGGAAATACTGAATAGGGATTCCCGTCTAATTCAGCAAGTGAAGTTGAGGATGTTCCAAGTAGCAAAATAGGTAAGTCTGAAGGCAACTCTTCTAAAAGAGTAAGCAGAACAGCCCTTAGCTGTTCATATGCCTGCAACACCAAATTCATCAAACTCAGAAAACAAGAGAAAGCACAGAAAGAGTAAAAAACCTGATCTGAAATATCCACAAAAAGATCATTAACTTTTAAACAAGTGCATTCATTTGAACTACGATCTAATTAGAAACAGATTCGAACAATTACTCGATGAAAGAAGCACTCACGTTATCCCACCATAGATTAAACTGAGGTATATAGAGTATAGATGGTGTTGTTCTTCTTGCTTCGCCAAATATATGCACCACTGCTTCCTCCGGTGTCTTTGCACTAGGATCCGAAAGAAGAGACGGAAGACCAAGAGAATGTACAGGAAATTTCTCTAGCTCATGTAAAATTGCAGGTCCAAGATGATCCTGTATAACTAGATCAGTAAGTATATTCAGTTTTTGGCTCCAATAATAACAGTTACTAAAAATCAAGAGGATGTAAATATTTACCAAGCCAGAACCATCACCACCACACAGTAGCAGCCGAGGCCTATAAACAAGAGGAATTGAAGATCCATATGAGAGGATAGAAAGCTTGGTCAACTCAGATGACACTGTTAGGGGAGGAAATATGTCAGATATATAGTTCATGGCCTTCTGGAGATGTCTTTGCAGGCATGGTGCAACTACCAAAGACAATGGCCTAGAGTGAACAATTGAACCTCTTTGAGCAGCAGGAGTAATTGTTGACATGGCCTCTATAAAGTGATACTTTTCAACCTTCACTGAGTCAACATCTATCAGAAATTTGTCATCACTAGTGTACACTTGTGGGTATTTTTCACGAAAAGCACGAATGGCAGCTTCAGTGCACAAGGCCTTCAAATCTGCACCGCAATATCCCACACAACTAGCTGCAAGTTCCATTTTAAGCTCCTTAGAAGGAGGTTGCTTCCACTTCCGAGTGTGAATATCTAATATTTCGGCACGTGCTTCACAGCCAGGCAACGGAAAATTGAATTCACGATCAAATCGCCCGGGTCGCCTTAAGGCTCCATCAATAGCATCAATCCTATTGGTTGCTCCAATCAAAACAACTTGTCCACGGGAATCAAGACCATCCATGAGGGCAAGCAAAGTGGACACGATAGAATTGTGAATCTGCTCTTGTTTGCTAGACCTCACAGGAGCAAGCCCATCTATCTCATCAAAAAAAATGATGGAAGGTTGATTTCTTTGTGCCTCCTCAAAAAGAAGTTTCAATTGTCTTTCAGCCTCACCAACCCACTTGCTAAGCACATCAGCACCCTTTCGCATGTAAAAACTGACTTTCTGACCTGCCTTTGAAGCAGCACATGCTAATGCTCTGGCAATCAACGTCTTGCCAGTGCCAGGGGGGCCACACAACAAGACACCCCTAGGTGGAGTGATGTGATAACTTGCAAAGAAATCTGGATACAACAAAGGAAAGAAAACCATTTCCTTCAAAGCATCAACATATTCAGAAAGCCCACCAATTTCATCAAAGCTTACACTTACATCAACCTGTAAGGGTTGAATATCTGCGCCTCCTTTGGAGCTTGGTCCAGCAGTCTGAATCCCAGAAGTCAATGCAGCAAAAGCATCACTATTACCCCAACCAGATGCAGCAACATTTAATCCCCAAGCTGTTGTCCCATGCATGTCTAATCCCCCAAACAGCCAAGGTGGTCCAGATCTGCTCCCACTTCGGCCCCAAGGAATAGCAGGACCCTGATCCAGCTCATCCACAAGAAGGGAATCATCAGAATCCTCAGTTCTTGTTAGACGATGACGTTTATGGACTCGTGAGCCACCCTTCCTAACATCCCTGCTGACCTTAGTCCCCATTCCTTGACGTAAAACCCTCTGTGGAGATCTTGATCTTTGCTTGCTCTCATCCATAGAAAGCCTCCGTACATCAGCACGATTTCGAAGATCATATCGCCTCCTTCCTTCCTGCTCTTCTTCACCCTCTTCGTCATCACCATCATCCTCTTCTTCATCTTCACCCTCAGCTTCTCCATCACCCTCATCTTCAGCATCATTTTGGTCATCATCTGCAGCCTCATCATCTAAATCATTCCCATTTTCAGTTTCATCTTCGCCAACTTTCTCCTCTGAAGTTTCTTGCTCATCACCATAATCCAAATTGATCCGCTTAATTGCAACTTCTTTTGAACGACGAGGACGTAGTCCTTCACGCCTTGGAGTTTCTTTAGTCTCCATGGTCTTTTTGCGCTTGGGAGAAGGAGACTCATCCTGACTTACAATGTTATCAACCCGATTCCTTAATGGTCGATATGAAGGTCTCTGGAAAAAAAAAATAGTAAGAAGCTGAAATGGAATACATTTTCTGCAATGTGATAATATTGATGTTCCATCAAATGCGAGAAAAGTAATTGAATTCCAAAAGTTTTGTATGCTAGGTAGGTACCATCATGTCTTCATCCCCTGAACCAGAACTCTCAGTATAACCAGTAAGATTCACAGAAACTCTCCTTTTTCTGGATGAACGCCGAAGATTGGCTGTGCTTGACTGAAACAACAGGATAACTAAAATTAATCAAATTCACAATACATAACATCATTGACAAAATGAATCATTTAATCCAATTAGTTTCAAGACAAGAGGCAGTGATATGAAAAGCATGCAAAGACACGACTTATTAAAGAAACCTACATGAAACATGTCCTCCTGTAAGAATGCCCGACATAACAGAGAAAAAAAGGAGTCTACATTTTGATCTAAACAGCTGTAGAACAAGAAATTTGTATCTGAAAATGAATATGTCAGCACAAAATAAATGTCACCATAAAAGCTATATTAAGTATCAACAGGTGTCAACAAAGAATGAATGCATACATTCATACTACCATAATAAAAAATCTTATGCCAGCTTAGGAATAATTTTAGCACAAGTTAACAGTTTGCAATGCTGTCCAAGTTCATCTGAACACTACAAGAACCATCCAAAGTTCAGGAGATGTAGACACAGTGAAAGCAGTCAAAGGTTCTAGAAACAAGAGACAGAAGTAGGTTATACATATGACACAAAGCTGAAATAAATCCTTTTAATTTTAAGTAGTCTTCAAATAATGCATGTAATTCCCAAGCATTTCAAATTGGTGATTGCAGAGAGTCTCTTGCATATCTACTAGGGAACAAATGAACCATATTCAAGTACTAAGTATTAGTATCCACTAATCAGTTTCTTTTCTTTAATAACAGCGGCATAAAATCGCTTAAACTCCTTTTGGCTGTTGCCTTTTGCTTTCAGAAGAAAAAGCCTCATTTGCATGTAAAATCAAACAACATTTTTGAAGAGTTATAAATTAAAAAAAAAAAAGAAAAATTCTATTTGATATAGGCTAATTATGTTATATCAGTGTTCCATCTTAATTATTTGTTCATTTTTAATCATTTATGATTCTGCATTTTAACTTTTACTCTGCATCAGCTTTTCATGAAGCAAGTAGCAAAAATCAAGTAGCAAAAGCAACAGACAAACAGAGCCTTAATATATACGATATGTTTAAAAAACTATAATAGTCAAATAGGAGAAGAAGATTTAAACCATTAAATCTCATTATGATTTAAGTTATCCACAGCCTAGAAAAACTACACATCCAAATTGGACGAGCTAAAAAGTTCCTCTCAAAACACTTAATGACTACCAGCGTGGTATATACAGTCAGATAAGAGTGCATAACTTACATTGCTGTTTGAAGTGCGCACTGGCCGATCCCCCGAGCGCAACATTTTGGCAATGCGAGAAGCTGCTGTCCTTGTCTTTGTCTTGCTTTTCCTAGTACGGATGATGGTTGGAGGGTAATACAAATATGGTCGGCCGTATACTTTTGGTCTTCTCCTGAGCCTATCACTTGAGCGCACAGGCCTAGAAACTGGCCCATCTCCTTGACCAGATCTCTTTGGATACATAGGCAAACACTAGCTTTGATGATTATATACTTCCATAAACTTTCAAGCGTAGCTACACCTTAAAAATGCAAAATAATAATAATAATAATAATAATAAGAAGAAGAAGAAGAAGAAGCTGAGATTCCAAATTTCGTTGCCAAACTTTCTTGCATGAGCAAATTTTCAATTCTCTAACAAACATGCCATTGTTAATGGTACATGATTCTGGACAATTGTAACATATAATATACTTTTCCAATAATCAATCTCAATTAAACATGAGCAATTTTGAATTCACTAACCACATAGAAACAGGAACCTCGGTCACACAGTAGAGTAGAAGAACAGAACATTCCAACAATAAACCTATTATACCCTCTTTTAAGCTAAAAACAAGCAAGAATGCAATATACGGACCAGCTTATCTTTCCATTTCTGGGCAAGATTCTAAGTTCTCAATGGCATGTTTATCAAGTATGAATATTGATAATACGGACAGCTGATAGTTGCTGCAGATTAAGAAAGGCTCTTCTGATGCTATAAAATAATAACTAAAATTCAATGAAATTAGCAGTCAAAATCTTTGTTTACCATGTTAAGAAAGAACGCCAAAAGGTAAATGAAAGAGACCACGAGATGGTAAAAATGTCTCTTCGAGAACCTGCATTACTCCCTGTTAGTAGCTACACATCTCATTTTAAGTATGTAGAGTTTGAGGATCAATGACACTAACTAGTTGCAAAGGAACTTCTTCAACAAGGAACCAAAGATTAGAAGAAGGAACTGTGCACATCAGACAGTGCTAGGAATCACACTTTCAGAAGGGTGGTTAGTACCCGGTAGAAAACAAGAAAATTTAAGGGCAAGGGGAATGAGATGGGCTTGAAAGATCGATAGAGAACTATCACATCACATGCCATGTTTGTTACTTTCTAATCATATTTACCGAGATCATTTAATAACTCTATCCTTTCAAAACGCATTCCAAGTCTAAACACAGAGAATGTATTTGAGTAAAGGACATGCAACGTTTTCTCCATACAAGAGACGAATACCAGCATGATTATAGAACGAAGACAAGTGTTTCCATCCTTCAAGATCTTTTTGAAAAATTTCAAGCTCCAGTTTAACCGAGTAAAATTCAATTTTTAAGGATGCACCACCATTTTCATCACCAAGGCATTTACAACATATTAAATCATTAACAGTTCAATGCTCATTCCACGGTCAATTAAATTAAAAAACTTCGCCTAAACAAAATCTTCAGTGTTCATTTCTCTCCCTCGCGCACGCAGGGGGAGAAAAGCTCAAAACCTAATCCTATAAAAAACAGAAATCCTTCCATTATTGCAAATTGAAATTAAATATTAGCACATCGATGAAAGGATTAAATCAAAGAAAGCAAATATTCCAGGTAATTCAGATTATTCAAGCTCCTCCGAGAAATAATCACATTGAACCGCGAAATCTAACAAATTAAACACAAACAAAGCAACAAGACATGCACATGCAGTTGCATATATATATATATATATATATATGTATGTAACAGAGCTGCAGAAAACAAAGTAAAGGCAAGTAAATGCAAAATCTAAAACAAAAAAAAAAAAAAACTAAATCAAAGAACATACGATAAAAACACATCAAATTTACTAAAGAAAAGAATATACTCTGACACTTTTTCTTTGAAATTAAACATAAAATTATTATAGTTTTTAACAACGGAGAGAAAAGCAAATTAAAGGCGGAGATTTTGCATTTTATACCTAATCAGAGAACTAGCTGAGGAGAGCCGAGGCAAATCTTCGGACTTAGAAGAGAAAACGCGAGAAAATGCGAGAAAAAAGAGAGAGGGTTAAAACCTCGAGGAATTTGAAAGGGAGAGCTCAAAGTTTTATAAACAAAAACCTAGAAAGAAAAGAGAGCCAAGGGAAAACGAGTTGCTCTCTGAGTTATTCGACTCACTGAGTCCTACTTCCCGACTCACACGTATGTTTCTATCTTCCCTATTTTCTAAAAGGGACCCATTAAAAAAAATTTGGGTCCACGTTGAAACTTTTACAAAAACGTTGTGAGAAATTGCAACGATTGAAGTTAAAGAGCCAATCAGTATTAGCCACGTAAGCAAAATGTGTTTTATTTTCTTTCTTTTTTTTTTTTTTGTATAAGTGAAATTTCCACATTATTAAACTTTAAGTTATTTCAATTAAATTTTGATTTTTTTTATTATTTTCTTTAATCAATTTCTTTTTTATTAAATTTTTTTAAATAATGATAATTGATTTATTTTAAATAAAAATAATTTAATAAATTCATGTCAAACTTAATATATATAATTGAAATAGAATTAAATTTAAAATATTTAATACATACTTGAATTAAAATGTAACAATTAGAGTTTAAATGGATGATGCATTAAAGATAATTTTAAAATTAATTAAATTTCATTATTTTGTAATTAAAAAATTTGAGAAAAAGAAGAATGGAAAAAATAAAAATAATTTATTAATAATTATCAAAAATTATATATTTTATTTAAAATTAACTTAATAAATAATATGGGTTATAAATATAAAGCAAAAAATTTAAATAACAATTATAACGTAACATTAAAATTATTATTTTATAATTTTAATTTTTTTATTATTAGTATTTATAATTAATATTTATTATATTTAATTATAATAATATTTAATATATATAATTGTAATATATATGATATAATTAAAATGCTAAAAAAAATAGTATTTCAATCTTCCCCTGCAGTGGGATTTCTGTCAGGCAATCAAATTCCTCTGTTGAGCAGCGTGTACATATGAACCAGTGACAGCAGCACTGTCCCCACGTAGTTTCCCATTGATGTTGCTATCCAAAACTCGGGGTTGCAGCGCTACTTGTCATACTTTCAGGTGACTAGTCATGCAGAAATTCTAGATGTCCGATTGACATGAAAGACCTCTGCAATACCAAGGAACCAAATTTGAGGAGCTAATCAGGACACACTTAATGGAAACGACGGCTTTCCGACCATCGTGTTAAGCTTGTTGGGCCCAGAATCCAAGTCAGCTGGTTTAGTCTAAACCAACAGACACAAGAGAGGGTACGTGGAGTGTGCCTAATCTCCTAAAGGTCATGTCACAACTTACTGAGGGGAGATTGCCCAACCACCAAATCTCGATGAACAGATGACACTGACGTTATTTGAATCATTCAAACAGATATAAATAGCCCAAACAAAGGTTAATTCACGGAATACATCTCATACATTCTGATTTCTTTGATTGTATAGTAATTCTCTCTAATCTCTCATAATAATTTATACATCGTAATGTGCCTCGAAGGTTAAATTCTAATGTCTTTTAACCTCCTTACACCTCTTACAGGAACCTAGATTAACAGTCACCCAACTCGCCATCTCAAAGACATCAACACATCCAATATGTTGTCATTAGCTGCATCTAATTCCCTTTCATCTCAACAAAACGATGCAACGAGTGTTACTAGGATGTGGACTACGAAACCAATGCCCATTCTTTGCAAAAATTGGTTCGGTAGACAAGCGACAAAAAAGAAACTCTTAACGTAAAAGTATAGTCTATTGAGTTTGAAAATGATGAATGCTTACATAGTTACATGAATGACAATCTCACAACTTTAACTTCAAGGCCAGTATGGCAAGTGAAGTAGATAATATCACGGTGAGCAACGATCTTTTCTAGAAATATTGAATCAACTTTCGATTATGGCCAAAGCATAAAAAGGAAAATGTAATTTACATAATATTTACATTTTACACAATCATTTATCATTACCAAGGTTCTGAATCCCCACCATCATCACTGGAATTCTTATAGGAAGCAAGGGAATTATCAGCAGTCCAAAACTCTGCATTTCCTCCATTGGCATACAGCACACAACTCTCATTATCGTCACCATGAATATCATAATCAAGGTCTGAATCGTCGGAATCAAACAAATTCTCAAATCCGTCATCATAATCACCATCATCATAATCAGCAACTGCAACATTATCATTGTTATCGCAGTCACCAACTATGGCACCGTTGATTCTAGCTTTTCTCCGGTCACGTCTTATCCTTTTTCCTTCTGCAACTAATGCCATCAGTTTATCTCTTATCACTAAACTTTCATCTTTCTCTAAAAGTACGCCCTTGTCATCGAACCCCTCCACCAAGAAAACCGAATCCCTCAACCCTTTCAAACTCAAATAGAACAACTCCGGGTGTCTCACAATCATTGCCCTCAACTTATTCGGTAGCCCAAAGTCCTTCCTGAAATGTGTCAAGTGGTCTATTAATGTCCTCTTCTCAACCATCATCCCCAACACCTCTCTCACTACTCCACAAGCTCTTTTCTCAGCTTCAATGGATGACTTTGCAAAATCTTTCACAGACGTGTTATAAGGACAAACATCAGGCAATTCATTAAACTTCATCAAAAAGTCGCGGTGACGTCTCTTTAAATTCAACCCTTTCCGAAGTTTCAGTTGCTTAAACTTCAAAGGCCTATCTACAATCAACCCACGATTCTCCGGAGGAGACTCTAATGGAACAGCTAACTCAGGATCCCAATTCACAAGTTCAAGGGCCCTACCATACGACGTATCTACAATCTTAAACTTATCAGGATGATCATTACAAAGGCGGGACCTAAAATTCGGTGATAAACCAAGATGTGGACCAAGGTGAACAAGCTTAGACAAAAGAAGCCGCCGATGAGAGGAAAGCATGAGAAGTTTCTGTAACTTGTTTGCCAAGAAACCTGACATAGCCGACTTAAGATTCAATTCTTGCATAGCAAGAGATTGAGCAGCCGGGGTTAAACGAACACAAAGTTGGTATCCTGATTTCGTAGCATTAAAAGGAGTAGGTGGCATGGGGATCGTAAAGAGCTCGAAAATCGTGGGGTAGCGATGGATCATTGAGAGAATGGAACGAGGCTTGTGGATAGAAAGGTAAGCACGGCATTTGGAGAGAATATGGATTGGAACGAAGTGTTTTGGTTTGGAAAGTAACAAAGTTTTCAGCTTTTGGACGAAACGGATTTTGTTTTGTTTGACTACATGTTTGTCTAGCGAAGGGCTTCGAACAATTTTCATGGAAGAACATGAAACTGAAACAGGTAAATTTTGGGGCTTATTATAAAACTTTTGGAAGCTCTTTTTAGTAATGAAAGATGGGCTCGATGATGAAAGGAAGTTGGAGCTGAGGAAACTATCACTTCGGCAAGAGACGGAGAGCAACATGGTCGCTCTAGAAACTTTATCAGAACGCTGCTGGTGAGTTGAAGTAAAGGCTACGGTAGAAGAAGTGAAACTCTTTCAGGCATAAAATCAAACAAATTCAGAGCACTATTGTTGGCTCGGAGAAAACGTCTTAAGCAGGAACATTCTATCGGACGATATGGTAAATCAAATGCTCCGGAAAAAGAAAGTGGAAGCGAATTAGAACAAAATGACATAAAAAATGGTTCAGATCTGTGAAAAGTGAAGAATTTTTTTGAAGCGCAAAACAAGGCCAAGTAAGAAGCGAAACAAAAGAAGGCGCAAAGCGGGCAAAAGTAACTAGGAAGTACCAAAGCCACTAGTTCCACCTAATTTCTTTCTTTTACTTTAGGCTTTGGGCCTAGGCAGGCAGACATGATATTTTGTATACTAATACCGCAAAAAATAATCACAGTACGAAGTAAAATATGTTAAAAAATTAATATAAATATGATATAGATATATAAATATTAAAAAATTTATAAAATATAAATTATTATTGTATCAAAATATATAATATTTTAAATATAATTATGATATAAAAATAATATGAACGAATAAATTATCAAATCTAAGTTTGTAGTATAAGTGTTCATGAGTCGAGCAAAGTTAAAATTCAATTTTTTTCAAATTTTTTATCTAAACTTAACCCTAACCCTATCCGTAAACCTTTTACTATTTAAAAAATATTAAAATATTATTTTTAATAATATTTTTATAATTAAATTAAATAAAAATATTTTTGCAATTCACGTCCAACCACCTATGAAATAAAAAATTATGACCTATAAAAATAAGTGTGCTTTCGCGGAAAAGAATAAGAGTGAAGTTAGCTGAACAAAAATAAAAGAAATTAATTAATTTTCCCATTGTTAGCGATTAATTTCATATTTTTTATCATTTATATATATATTTATATAAATTTTACTATATTGATAATTTATATTATATAAATTTAACTTATTTATGATTTTTTTATCGTGTTTGTAATTGTATTTAAAATTTCGTATCCGACGCAAATAAGTAAAATCTT
>JBBYHL010000013.1:5679003-5690197 GCA_038381835.1 Adansonia madagascariensis | reverse complement strand
ACTCTTTGCCATTTGGTCAAACAGTTATAATTAATAAGGTAACTCTTCCGAAGCCCTAAAACCCAATTCTATTATGTATCCAAACATAGGAGTTCAAATTTTATTGGTGGTCGGAATTATCCAAATTCTAATAAATATCGGATATAAATATGTATTTGATATAAAAATATTTAATTTTTAATTTTATATATTTAGATGATCATACTCTATATTCGTATTTAAATATGTTTCAAACACAAGTATCAGACATAGATAATTTTTTTAAACAAAATGAGAAATCAGAATAATTTAGATGATGATTGCTAAACGTTAAGATATAGATGATGATCACTTAAAGTCAATTAAATAACGATCAATTTTGAAGCAATCAATGCTTAATTACCCTTCCTTTAAAATAAAGATCAAAGATTTAAATCTCATTTCATAGATTTTTTTTTCTATCCAAACAAATAAAGTTAACAACTTAAGATTAGGTGAATTTACTAAAGAAAGTTTGCTGATAGTGAGAGGTGTTGATAGGTGTGATTGCAACCTAAATGGGATAAGGATAAAATTTTCTTAATTGTTAGTTATAATTTATAAATAATATCTTTTGAATTTATTTGATAGAACATACCTCTTTAGATTTATTTGGATAAAGGAACGTTAAATATCAGAGGAAATACTATTTTAATAAATTTTGATTATTATACATTTTTCACTACAATTTTAATTTAATTAGTATAATTATAATAAAAAGAAGTTTATAATCTTATTTCTGTGCAAAGAAAATCAAGAATTTATTCTGATTTTCTTTTAAAGTTGGAGGGTTTTTGAAGTATTATTAAAAAGATGTGACTTGTTTAAGGAATATCTGGGTCACTATATATCCGGCTGCCAAGAAAGTGGGGAAAATTGTTTTTTTCCAATTAAATCAATCTAACAGAAAGCATTAAATCATGATATATATATATATATATATATATAATTTATATTCAAATATTTTGTATTCAAGGTTTTTTATGGTTAGTTCCCTAAAAGGTATGAAAATTTAACCAAGCAGTTACACTAAAATATTAAATTATTTGGTATTGAATTAATGAATTATATCATTTTTGTCAATTTCATATCCAAAACGTAAAAATTTGTAATTAGATACTTAAATTTCACTTAAGCATATTATCTAGTGTTTAAAGACTTCCCGTTATCAATTCAATCGGTCTCAATGATTTGACTAATTGAACTAATCGATTATATTAAAAATATAATTAAATATTTAATAAAAATATGAATTTGGTTAAATGGTATGAGTTTTAATATAAATCCAAAGAGTAAAAAATTTAACTCTCACCACTTACAAAAAAAAAAATTTTAAGAAATATTTTACGATTTTTTCTGAATTTTGTCAGTTTTTTCCATTCAACAATTTTTTTCGGTTCAAAGAATTCTTAATTTTATGATATCAATTTGAATAGACAAATCATCAAAGTCTAATTCAATTGATTAGATCGATGAGTTTAGTCCAATTCAATTTTAACACTAACATTATCTCACACACTTACTCCTTTAACATGAACACAATATGGTATAAGAACAGTCAATAAAATTATGACGTGCGATAAAAAAATTTTATGTCAGCTTTTTCAAAAAATTTTGGGTTATTTTTTATTGTTGAAAATAAAAAACCGGAGAAATTAACCATATTTAATTAAAAAAATGAAGAGATTAATTAAAAACATGTTACATGCAATGCAAAATTGGTCACAACGATGGTCAAGCAATGGAGCGTAAATGGATGTTGGCTCCATTGTTTCTATGAGCGATGAGTAGTTTTTACTTTATAGTATGTTCAAATTAAGGCTGAATTGTCTGTTTGGATGGAAATTTTTGAAAAGAAAGCATTTTAAAATACAATAATTTAAAATTTTGATATTTATAATTGAATTATTTAGATAAATATTTTTTAAAAAGATATCTCATAATCAATATAATTGAATTATTAATATGTCAATATATATTTATGTAATACTTTAAATATAATAATAATACGAAAGTAAAACAAATATAATATAAATACACGATATGTTTCTCTTTTCTTTCCCATTTTCTTTTTTTTTTTCTCTCTTTCCTTTCTTTCTCCCTTTGCCACATTTGCTTCTCAATTAAATGCTATTATCAAAATTACTCGATTATTTTTCCCTCAATTTTCTCCCTTATTTGGTTGAATAATTAAGAGATAACTTTCATGAGGTCTCCTTAGGTGTTATAAAAAGAAAATGATATGTTGTATTTATTGAAATGGTAAAGAGTACTTATTACATCATATAATATTGAATGAGATTCGAATTTCTTGATAGAAAATTTATTCTAAGACAAAACCTACAAATGACAGCCAGCACCAATCAAAGATATGAAATTTATTAGGTTACACATTAATCAACTCATAATATGATCTTCCTTCTTTAATCAATAGAAACGAGGTGGAATGCTTTGTTCATGCCTGAAGAAATTCTCTGGATCAATCTTCGATTTAACATAAACCAACCTGTCGAAGTTCTTCTTGAAATATTTACGACCCCAAACACTTGCTTGCACATAACTTGCACTGCCGTCGACGTTATTCATTCCGATGTCAAGATCTCTGTAATTAGCATACGCTTCACGCGGAGATTTCGAAACGAAAGGTCTCATGTAACTGTAAAGTCTCCGAATCCAGCGTATATATCTTTGAGAATTCGAGTTGTCCTCTTGTTGCCAGCCGATGTTGTAATTTATTTTGTACAAGGTGCCTTTTCTATGCGGGAATGGAGTTGCAGACTCTGGGATTTCGTCCATTTTTCCTCCGTAAGAAATAATGTTTAAAGTGGCGGAGCTTGCTTCTTCCTGGAGAAGTCGGGACCATATCCCCTCCAATGCAGTTTCAGGCATTGGTTTTCTAACATAGTCAGATTTAGCTTTGAAGGCAGGGCTAAGAAGAGAGCCTCTATAATTCCTGTCAGTTAAAATTTCTGTTGTTTCATTTGGAAGTTGACCCAAGAAGATGAGAGATTCAATCCAACTCATTTCGATGCAATCTTCCCTAACTAGTCCGAGTTCAGGGAATCTTTGTTGCATCAATGGAATGAGCTCATTTATACGACCAAGAAACAAGGAAGTAAAGAAGGCTACAACTGTCCTCTTCCCATCTTGAGTAGAATTCATCGTTGAAATCGAAACGACGGAGTATATATCATTTGGAAGATTGGGTGCAACGTATTGCCAACGATGAAGAAGTTGGGTTGCGTTTTGTTCCAAGGTCCTGCTTACCGAGAATACAGTCACGGTTTCTGGAACTGGAACCAAGTTTACTTTCCACGAAAGAACAATTCCGAAGCTTCCCCCTCCACCTCCTCGAATCGCCCAAAACAGATCTTCCCCCATTGATTTTCTGTTAAGAACTCTCCCTTTAGCGTCAATAAATTGTGCATCGATGACATTATCTGCTGCAAGACCGTATTTTCGAAACAATAAGCCGTAACCTCCGCCGCTAATGTATCCCCCAAGTCCCACAGTGTGGCAAAGAGCGCCTGGGAATGTAAGATTGTTGGTTTTTTCAGCAATTCTGTAATATAATTCTCCGGTAATTGCACCTGTTTGAACCCATGCCACTCTATTTTCTACATCAACATCGATTGATCGAAAATGAACCAAATCAATGATGACAAACGGAACTTCTGACACATAGGAAAGACCTTCGAAATCATGACCACCGCTACGAGTTCTAATTTGAAGGCCATGTTTTTTAGCGCAATGAATCGTTGCTTGAACATGGGAAGTGTTCAATGGTGTTACAATAACAAAAGGTTTGGGGGTAGTTGGCGTAGAGAACCTAAGATTCTGAATCGAAGCCTCCAAAATAGATGAATATGATGAATTTGCTTGTGTATAGGTAACTTTAGAAATAGAAGATGAATCCTCGGGATGAAATGAAGAAAGGCAATGAAGAAAATCTTCATGGGTAGCAGCCGAAGAAGTTGCCCATGACAATGAGAAAAGAACAACAAAAAACCATGGCAACGATGAATGATGAAGGGACTTCATTTTTTTTTTTTTGAATCTGAGTTTTTGTTTTCGAAGCTGATGATTTTCGAAGTGTTCATCAAGATTTCTCCATATTTATAGAGACAAGGCTATGACTTTGAGCCGCCATGTGAACAAAATTGAAGGTTTCCTAGCTAGCACGCGCGGTAGAATTTTGATTCTAAAATCCAACGGTTTGCAGTCAATGTAATGTTACATGTTGGCCTACGTCAGTCATTTTTCCTAAACGTAATTAATTGGGTTTGAACTTTGAATAGCTCAAAATTTGCATAGCATTTCAATTATTCATCCTACATCGTTTTTATATCCATATCATATTTATATATTTTATTATATTATAATTATATTTAAAATATTTTATATTTATATTAATTTTGATACGTTAATAATTTATATTACATAAATTTTAAGATATTTATATATTTAATACCATATCGCTTTTAATTATTTTTTATATAATATTTATTTAATCGTATCTAATATTGTCTAACTCTATTTTTTATACGGTCTTCTTGGCTGGTGTCATGAACTAGTTTTCCACAATTGAACATAGTTCAATGACTCGTATTTTTATTGGCAATGTCTATTACATCACCGGAGATTAAATAAAATGATTTTATCATTTTCTCTCTCGACTTCTAAGAAGACAATTCTTTTATTCGGCTGCATTCGTAATTGAAAAACTATATTATATATATATATCTATATATATATATCAACTCTTTGAATTATTGACTTTTTATTCCCATTGCTTACGTCCTGTAAATGTTGACTTTATCATAATACTTGGGTTTTGCGTGAGAGAAATATGGGAAGATGCTTGGAAGAAGGCTGACAGAAAATGAGGTAAAAAAATTTTTAATGTTGATTTTTCTATTTGTTTACCATATATTTTATATATTAAAAATTAATTAACAATTATTTTTATTTTTACTTGTAAATGAAATTTTATAAAAAAAAAAAATTATGTTGTTGAGACTTTATATTGGTATGAGTTTAAATGTAAATTTTTTATTATAATTGTATAAAAAATTAAATAGTTTTTCATAAATATTTTAAAAGTAATATTATTTTTAGTATTTTATAACATTTTTAAAATATTGATTCTACTTAAATATTCTAAAATGACTTAACAAAATATTTAGGGCCCATTCAAGAAATTAAAAAAAATAAAATCATTTTTGCGTATCTAGAAGCTCGAACTTTCGTCTTCTTGATATACGTTTAAAATTTTCGAATCCGTTGTTTTGACTATTTCCATTTTTCCAAAAATGTTTTCAATAAAAATGATAAAAATATTTTTCCCCTGGTTTTAATTTATTTTCATTTTCATTTTACGAAAAGCATTTTCTATTTTTTCAACCAAACAACTTTTCTCAAGTATTCTCTATTTTTCACAAAAATAAAAACAAAAAATAACTTTATTTTCTTAAACCAAACGTACACTTAATTTTTTAAAATTGAAAATAAAAGAATCGTGAAAATTGAAGATAAATGAGTCAATAGTGTAAATTTACAATGTTGTTCATAGATAACAGTTTTTTTTTTTCAATTGTCCATATTTAATTGTAGACTTATTCGCAATTTATCAAGTCTGATAAGATCAATTCAATAAGTAATATTTTTTGTAATTTGAATTGATTCGATTTTGATTAAAATTATTATTTAAGTAATTTAAATAATTTATTTAAATTTAAGTAATATTAAGATACAAGTACTTCATAAATTTTTTATTATTATTTTAAATAATGATTTGAAGTTTTGGATCGGCCCAAGTTTAGTTAAAAATATTAGAAAAAATTAAATTGCAGCCCGACCATGAACTCTATTTAAGAGAAAGATTATGTGACTATTTTTATAAATAAAAGTTATAATCACAATCAAACAATTTAAAACTTATATGATTTAACGATTATATTTAATAAAAAATTAAAAATAACATGAAATTGGACAGAATTTAATACTTATGATAGCACTCATGTATAAAGACTTTGAAACCTCCATTTTACCTTAAAAAAACCAATTCTCATATGCTATTTTTAAAACAATTTAAAATAAAAAAATAAAATTACACTATATCTTTTACATATCTTTTACAAGATTACTCAACGAATTTTACAATTTTAAATATGATATATTTAATAAATATAAAAATAATGTAATAAATATAATATAATATGTTTAAAAATGATTAACACAATACATTTAATATACGTATCATATGCAGGTGTAAGATTTTGACATATTTAATAATTTGTGTTTTATTTTTATTTACACAATTGACATGAAAAATATAAGACATGATACATATACACAAACTATCAACTCTAGATTAATCTTTAATAACATCGAGTACACAAATAAATAGATATATTGTTAATGAAAATTATAATAAGGCAGCTGTTCATTGAAAGTTTCATCGATTAAGTCTTGCCTTGAAATTTTTTTATTGTTTTACTCAAGTTCGAATCGAACAAAACCAGGACTAATTTAAAAGTTAAAATCATTGTTCATAAAATAATAAAATATTATAAAAATTTATTTTTATATTAATATATTTATATTTATATTAATTAAATTTAAATAAAAAATTATTATTAAATAATATTTTAAGGCAACCAAATTAACTTAAATCTAAAAAACGTGTCCAACACCTTACTAGTGCGAATTTACGGTTGCATTGGTAAAAACAAAATTTCCCATGTCTTGGGGGCTGACGGCGTAGTGTGAATATCTATTTTAAAGACATGTCAGAGTGAATGCCCATCGTATTTTTCAAAGCCCGTTAATATTGACCAAACTCTACTGACAATTCCAAAGCCTTAGAAAAACAACTGATCAATCTGAATTGCGTACACAAATATAATGGTAAATTCGGATAATATCCCTAAATAAAATAAAATTAAAAAAAAGAAAAAAAATTGCAGAATAATTTGAAATTATTTTAAAATAAAACATTGAATCCTCAACTGAAAAATTATTAATTAGTGTGTTAAAAAAACATTAAATATTGTCTATAATCGAAATTTGTTTATTAATTATTTAATGGTGAAAACTTTATCATAATATTTAGTAATTTCTATCTAAAAAAATCTATCAAAATTTTCTTTTTACAAATTTTTTATTTTATTATGTAATAAAATCTTTCAATTTATCAATATAGATATATTTTTTTAATTTTTATTCAATAATTTTTGCTTAAACTTTTCCTTTATGATGATTCTTAAATGAATAAATGCATGGAAAAATAGCTTCATAAATATTTATAATTTGCCTAATGCCAAAGAATTAATTTAATAAATTAATAATTCGTATTAAATTAATTTTGATATATTTATTTATTTATATTATATTAATATTATTTTTATATTATATTTTATTTTTAATCATATTTATGAGATATTGCTTGGAAGTTGGAATGAAAGAAAAAAATAGAAAATTGTTTTTTTTTTTCCAGGGATAATTGGAATTTTGAACGAAAATTTTCTCAAAGACCGAGTCAATCAAAACCACCATAAAGATACTGAGCAGTGCTTGACCATCGAAAGTCCTATTGTCAGCATGACTTGATGGAATTATATTATATTCCACGTTCCAGTTGAAGTTTCTATCATGTAGGAAGTCTGAATCCTGGAACATAAAAAGTCCGACTTCCATGTATAACTAGGATGTTCCCCTTAGCTTCGCCAAGGAATTTTGAAAATTTTTTAATAAATTTTAATTATATTAAATAATAATTAATTTATTTAAATAATTTTTAAGATAAAAATTAAATATTTCAAATGATGTCTTTCTTACAAATTAAAAAAAAAATCTTATTAAACCAATTTCAAATAAAAAATATAAAACTATAAAATTAAACTTTTTTTTAAAAAAAATCAAGTGACAAATTCATAAAAAAACTTAAATTGATCTTTTTACAAATCATATTTCAACTTCTTCAATTGTATTGAATAGAAATTATTTATTTAAATATTTTAAAAATATTTTAAAAATATTTATATATTAAAATAACTCTATTTTTATATAAAAATTAAATATTTCAAATGATATCTTTTTTACAAATAAAAATGTTTATTACTAAATCTCTTTTAAATAAAAAGTATAAAATATATTTAAATAAAAAAATTTAATTGTAAAATTTAACTTTTTTTAAAAAAAAAAATCAAGATACAAAATCATAAAAAAAATTAAGTCAATTTTTTTACCAATTAAATTTCATTTTTTTTCAGTTTTGGGTGTCCAAATTAACAAATTACTCCTGTTCTATTTTTTTCTCAGAGGATAAAAAACTAATTGCAAAATATTTATCACATAATTTTTTATTTTCTTGTTAATAAATTTTTATTCTAATAATAGTAGATAATAAATAATAATTTTTATTTATTAATTAATTGTAATTCTTTAAAATAATTTTTTTATGGATGTTAGCGAATCAAATATTTATAATTTTTTAAATATTCGAATATGAATTGGATCTATTTGATTGATCCAAAAATCTAAATAGTTTAATATCTAAATACTATTTAAATTGCGTTAGATTGAAAAGGCAATATCTTTATGATCTTCAAATTCAATAAATATATGAATTTATTAAATCATTTTTAATATAAAATATAAAAATAAATGATAATTAAATTTACCCAAAAATCTATATGGGTAAAAGCAGATTTGGATAACGAATTAGTATATGTGTTATATCTGAAGAAAAATCAAAATGGATTCGTGTAATCAATAGCCAAAGATTCATACTTGAATATATTCTAAATTTATTTTGAATAATAAATTTAATATTTGAATCAATAAATTTTTTTAATCTAGAAAAATAGATTAGATAATTACGGATATCTAATTTTGTACTGATAATTTCCATTCCTTGCAAAAGTTTAAAAAAAATTGTATTTCCTTATTGATATTTTTTTTATTACAATGGTTTTGTATAAATATTTTTAAATAATATATATTTTATAGTTTTCCTAAAAAGAAAATAAAATAGCTGCCTTCCTCTGTCCCTGCTATAGTACCCCTTAGGGTTACTTTTAATCTATAGTTGTAGATGATGATGATGATAATCACATTTCCTTTCTCTATTTTTTTTAATTGTTTTGATTTGAACAAAACAAAAAATTGCATTCAAAAGAGATAAATAAATAAAAGATAATTATTTGGTATATTGACGGTAAAATTTTTTAACTTCACATAAGGATTAAAAAATTATTACATGTCTTTTTTGTATATTTAAAAAAAATAAAAATAAATAAATGAGACTTGTGGCAACTTCTTAACTCCGCTTTTGAAGATAAAAAAAAATTCACCTTAATATACCAGATAGTTTTTATAAATAAATATATATTAAGAAATAATGCGTTCAATGTGATAAGTCAAGATTAGAATTTTTTTATGATTCATGTCGGGTTCGCTATTTTTCAATTCTCTTTGTCCAAACTCGAGTCAGACTAATTCAAAATCCTACTTTATTATTCATAATATTATTAAAATATTATATTAATATTAATATTTATAAATTTTTATAATGAAATTTATGAACATCTTATCCAAAGCTCCTTTGAACTCATAATTAAATTTATAAATTTATTCAATGTTTTTATTTTTTTTTTTAAGTTTATATCTTGACAGAGGATGTAATCTTTTACATTAGGAATAGTTTTAAAGAGGAGGATTTTTCTATGTTGAAAATTTTTAAAATGTGCAAAGAGGGATAATTATAGAACTTAATTTTGTCTAAAATTCTTGAAGCCTCATTTGAACTCATTTAAGTTAAATTGTATTTTCTTTTTAAATTAATTTCTTTAGAAGTAATTTAAGTCAAATATAGTTTAATCGATTTTGAAATTAAAATTAGTTTTTAATCCTATAACCAAATTTTTATAAAAACCGATTTAAGTCCTTAATTTGGACCGTAAATTGAATTTTGGACTTTAAATTGATTTTTGAACTTGAATTAAATTTTGGGTCTTGAATTGATTCTTGGGTTTGAAATTAAGTTTCGGGACTTGAATTGATTTCGGACTTTAAATCAAAATATCTTCACGTAGTCAATAGTCACACAAGCCAGCTGCTCGCACAGTTACCGTTGTGGACGCGAAACGGTAGAAGTCCATTGCTTGCGAGAGATCTGCCCTCATTTTTCAAACACATTATATTGACCAACCGACCTGCCGCCATCCTTATAAAAAAAACCTTATTCCAATCCTTTGGCCTAGGATTAAGAAAAAAAACAAATGAATATAATTTGGTTGAGGTCTTTTTGGATGACAGGGCTTGACTTAGTGATCCGACGGCCTGAATACGATGTGAGGGCCTTTTAGATCGGACAAGTCAAAGGGTGTAGGAAGGTGATCCCTGAAACACGTTTCGATGGTACGATTATAAGGCTTTCTTTAGCTAATCTTTGGCTGGGCTATTTATACTTGTTAGGGTCGGCATGGCATATGTGTCGCGCTACTTCGGAAGAGGTTTGGGATCCTTAAGGGCGGCATGGAGGCATAAGCGAGCCAACCTTGATGGTTGGAGCTTCCAACATAGTTGATGGGACCTTCTGCTGTACTCGAGGTGTCAGCATGCCTGACATGATCTCTTAGTAACGGAGAGTTGGCCACATGCAGTTCAATCGGGGTTCTACTGTCGATTTTATTGGTTGGGTCTCGTGTGCGTGTGTGTATATGTATATATATATCTACTGTCGATTTTATTGGTTGGGTCTCGTGTGTGTGTGTATATATATATATATTAGTAAAACCTTCTAATTAGTTAGATTTATTTAGAAATCGAATCATATCAAATTTCATTAATAAAAAATTATAAATATTAAAATAAATATTTTATATTAATATTTATATATTTTTATAATTAAATTTAAATTATTAAATAATAATTTAAATTAGATTTGATTATCCTCAATTTGAAAAGTCTATCATAAATTTAGTTTTACTTCAATTGGATTTAATAGTTATGTTAGATAGTCATACTTTTAAATAGAGGTGGCAAAATGAACCCGAACCCGAAAACCCGCCCGAAAAAACTCGAGCCCGAACCCAAACTGAACCCGATTTGACCAAAAAGTCAACGGCCCGAACCCGAAAAAACCCGAACCCGAATGGCCCGAACCCGAAAT
>JBBYHL010000013.1:5605461-5620599 GCA_038381835.1 Adansonia madagascariensis | reverse complement strand
TAATAAATCAAAACCAAAACACAAGGGTGTAATAGTAAAAATAAAAAATTCTACACCATAGATTAGGGATGAAAGAGCGAATCAATTAAATTAATCCAAAATTAATTGTAATTAATTCATTTAATTTAACTTAATTAATTTTAATAAAATTTAATTAAGTTAATCAATATAAATAAAATTATTATACGTTATATTGATTTAATGATAGATATATGATCTATTACTCAAAAACAAAGTTCAATTTTTATTTTTTTTTTAATTTAAACGTACGTACGAAGAGGAGGTTATGACAAGAAGAAAGAGAGAGAGAGCACACCTATAAGAGTAAGACCTCCTAAGAAGATTTTAATACAGATTCCAATTAGCATGGATAGATCTAAGATTTAAATTAAAGTTCTTATATTTACAACAAATTAATATTTTGAAGAACACAAAATTATATGACCGTGTAGTAATAAGAGATTAACGTAGAATTTGTTATTATATTATAAATTAGTGTTAAATTTTATCATTATATTTTAATTTCATTAAATTTCATCTTCGTACTTTTAAATCTAATTTTAATAATATTTCAGACACAAAAGTGAAATTGGTGGAAATATTCTATTTGCATTAGTAAAAACATCTTGTGAAATATTATAATACCGTTACTTTTTTATCGTGAAATCAAAGAAATTTAAATTATAGTATTCAAATTTATCGTTTGTCTTATTTCAAAAATCAATGAATATAAAAAGCAGAATTACAAAATTCGATAAGATTAAAGTAGACTCGTTAATTTTGATCCAAATTTGAAAAACTTGATCAATTCATCTAAATTTAAAATTTGACTCAATTTGATTTGATAAAAAAATTCAACGGCTTGAAACTGACCAACTCAAATTCAGAATGACCAGAATTCGAAATGACCCTAATCTAAAATAGTTAATGCCCGAATTGACTCTAATGATTAACTTGAAATGATCCAAACCCAAATGACGAAACCCGATAAACCTGAAATCAATTAACTAGAGTGTTAAACTTGATTGACTAGAACATGAAATGACTTGAATCCAAAATGACTATAACTTGATTAATTCGAGTGTTAAATTCGATTAACTTAAATCTAAAATAATTTAAAATTAAAATAACTTAAACTCAAAATTACTCGAATTGAAGTAATCTAAACCTGAAGTAACTTGAAATTAAAATGATTAAAATTTAAAAATTTAAAAACTTGAAATAAATTAACCTAAAACAAATCTACTAGACTAATTGACCTGTTTAGCTTAAAGTCAAGTAAAAAAAAATAAAATGTACTTTAATCTGCAATAATAATTAACATGTGAATCCATGCGTGGTAAATTATTGTCAACAAGAGTTAGCACAATATCATATCTTAAGTATATTATGTTTATCATATTAATTATGTTATATTATTTAAGATATTTTTATAATTTATTTAGATTCGATAATTCATGTATTTTAAGATGTTATCTTTACATAAAGTTAGATACATTAATAACTTGAGTTATATTCATTTGTGTAATTTTGTGAGACTTATATTATTTTTTCACTATAAAATTTAATTATTTTTATATCATATAATTATATCATATTTAATATTATTAATTTTAATATTTTTTTATCTATTTGAAAAATGTGTGTGTCCTACAATTTATTTGGGCCTTTCTGGCTGTTCTTCTTCGGCCTCTTTTAGTTTTCTCTTCTCTTCTTTTCCTTCTATTTTATTTTATATATTTGTTTGGGTTTGATTTTCTTCTGATTTTTCTCTCGCGTGTAACTTCCGAACAAAATAAATAATAAGAGGCTTTCTTCCAACAAAGAAGAGCTCTTTCTCTAGCTTTTTTCTCTCAAATACCCAGCTGTTCAATAAAAAAAAAAAATCATATAACAGGCAAAAAAAAAAAAAAAAAAAAAAGAAACCTGGAATTAAACTTTTAAAAGCTGATTTTTCTTTCTTTTGTTTAACATTTACGTTTTGAATCAAAGCTTGGTTTTTTGGCTTTTGATCGATACCCATTTACTCTAAGGTACTCTAAGACAAAAAGTATTTCTTTTAAGACTTTTCTTTGTTTCTTTTAATTTAATTGATGTTAGATAAAAATTGGGTTTTCTTAAATTTTTTCTCTTTATATATTAACGGTTAATTAATGTTCGCTCAGTTTGATATTTTTGTTGTTTGTTTGATTTTTTTTTTCTAGGGTTTTCTTCTGGATCAACAAATTGGGGGGAAATTCCCTAATTGGGAACTGGTTAGGGTTCTGATCAGAGTATAAATGAGCTCAAGCTCTCTTTTTTGGCAGTATCGGATTGAAGAGATATTTGTGTCAAGCTTTAGTTTTTAAACAGATTGCCTAAGGGAAATGGTGATTGAAAGCTTTTGGACATGGAAGAGGATTGTTTTTGTGTAGAATTGTGTAGATAGTGATAAAAAAGCTTGAAGATTCAGTTGTTTTAGAGAAAAGGGTATTTGGGTTTTCAGTGATTTTTTGTTCTTTTGATCTCAATTGGGGGATGGTTTTGATTTTGGGTTATTATTGGGAGGAGGAGGTGATGATTCCTTATTGTCCCGGCGGGCAACGGAGAAGGTCAGATTGTACTGGACCTTTTTTGTTTCTTAAAAAACCGTTTGGTTTAACATAGATTTTGAGCTAGAATTCTTGATCAAAAGAGCATTTCTTTAAGTTGTCTTTCAATCTGGGGCATTGTTAAACTAGCCTAAACAGTGGTTTTAGTAGGTGATTGCAGACTTGCAGTTGTGATTTTGTCATTTGAAGTGATTTGTTTAGTGTTAGATAGTTGACTTGTGGTTACGTTCGAGGTTAGGGAGATTGAAGGGCTTGGCGGGTTTAGGAAATTTTTGAGCTGTTAAGAGTGACTGGGAGTTCATGGAGGAACATTGAAGCTGGAAATGTATGCAGGGATATAGTGCATGGACAGCAGCATCTTTACTGGTTGTTCCCTTTCCGGAACATTGCTACTGGAAGATAATCCAAGTGTTTTCGTGTTTGGAAGGCATTCTTGTTTCGTGTTCTGAACTTCTGTGAAATGTCGCGTTGCTTTCCTTTCCCACCACCAGGATATGAAAAGAAGGCTAGGACTGACGACGTGGACTTACTAAATAAGGTTAACACCATCACTTATATTCTGTAACATTTTAGGATAGAATCAACATTAATTAGGATCATCACAACAAATTCCCTGATATTTGAATTGGATTTAGTTGGTGCTATTTAGTTTTTATTTCCACGCGATGCTAAATGCTTTATAAAGTTTCTGCTATCTTGTCTCTAAATTTATTTTATGTAAACATAATGATCTGTGATTACTTTTACTGATGGTTCAGTAAAGCAATGCCTTGCTGAATGAAGCATGTTTATAGTTTCATGGATTAGGTTGATAGGCTGTACATTATGAACATATAAGATCTTAATTATATAGGAATAAGTAGTCGAACCGGAGGCTTATTTGAAATGGTCTAGCAGCATGTCTGGTCCTAATTTATATACTCACAATTAGGCACTATTTGTGATATTTATGAGTTATGACTGAATGAACATCTCAAGATGGTTTTGATAGTCATATAGATGAACATATCTCGTGTTTTCTATTATTCTATTTGCTGATGATACTTTTATTTCATAGAACAATGGACTGAGGTGCTTATAACTTCTAAAGATACCCAGAACAAAACTTTGCCCATATTCTGTTGAAAAAGATTAATTTGGGTTAATATCTCTCACTTATTTCTCCACACTAAGGAAAAGCTTCTACTAAATGATGTTGGACTTGATCTTGGGACTGTGGGAGAAAGGATATTCATGTCTTTTTCCCCAGGATTTAGTGGATTGGATAATTCTTTTGTTTTTGATCGTTCTTCTTAATTTGTTACTTTTCCCTTCTGTTATTACAGAGGGTGATGTCCTTTTGGTTTGAGTTTAAAGTTGTTAACTAGTTAAGAATAGATTCATTAACTTTGGTGTCTGTTTTTACTATACTGTGAAGAATCAGTTTCTTCCCAAGTTTTGACATTTTTAATATCTGTTAGAATAGTGGAGTAAGCCGTATATGCTTGTGTTTGAACTAAAATTGATTTTTGTTCCTAAGAATCTTGGTATGAGAAGTGAGCGGGGGTGCACTAAAGGAATTGGAAATTTCGGAGTTTGGACTGTTCAGATACAGTGATTTCAAGTGGTAGAAATGGAGTTAGATTTTTGCAGCCAGATTGAGGGTGAACTAAGAAGGTCTTTGAGGATATGAAATTGAAGAAATTGCTTTAGCTGGTTCAGAAAAAACCAAGTTGCATTGGACTTGTGGTTGACAATTGATATAGAATTTAATTCCAACTGTTTCAAACGTGGATAAGCTGGTTACGTTTTCTAAGACACTTGGATATCTGAAAGTCAATGGCTATGCAGTTTTAGCACTTAACCCAAAAGCTTTCTGGTTGGTTGTTGATATGCTAGTTAAAGGTTAGTTTGACTAAATTTGAAAGTGAAGACTGAGGAGGAATTTAAGGGTTCTCAGTTTCTTTTAGTTGCACTCAACAAGTCAGTCAAAAAATTTTTTTCGTATCATTTTACGCATCTAATTAGTGACCTTATTTAATCACTTCTTCACTTTGAAGCAATTTTTTATATTATTTCCTCCATCAAGTAGTAACTTACTGAAGGGTGTTGATTCGGGAAGCATTTTGGTATCTTTCTGGAGTTTTTTTTCTTGATTTCCTTATTCCTTATTTGTTTTGGCGCCTCATCTTAAAGATCTTGTTTCTTTGTCATGGAGCCTCTATTTATTGAGTTTTCCCCATTAAAGTTTTATCTTGTTTACTTCATATGTCTTGCTGTTCAAAATCGTGTATGTTTTGACTTATATTATTAATTTTTCTGAAGACATGTCATTGCCTGAGTTTAGATATTCATATTTGTTTATGATTCAGAGTGATAAATTGGAATTTATTCACTTTAAAGAAAGCATTTGCTGAAAAAATTTCCAATAAAAAAAGTGTTAGTTGTAGGTGTAACTGGTTTGTTGTAGTCACTTTTAATTAGTTGGTTATTTGGAACATCAATTCGAGAATGTCACAGTAACTTGTGGGTGGTTCATGTCCAATGAAAGCATCACGAATAGATTTTTCTTTATGTAAATTCATTGTTATGCTGTCATTAAGTGGATTACCATAAGAGAGAAGCTCATGTATTGTTTGTTATAGAGATAACATTGAGGTTGATACGAAGAGAATAGTGTGGGTTTTGCTGAAGGAAATGGCCCAAACATCCATTGCAACTTGAATGAAAATATTTTTTGGTGGGCTATGGTATTTTGGAGAGTTATCAAGGGTAGAATATGTGTTTTCATCATGATTTGTTGACGATGGGATCAGTGCCATTTCATTTTTCTTTGTCCATGACTTGTCTGTAATGGCATAAACTGAATATATGTTTTCAACTAGGTCATAATTTTCAACCAAGTATGACTGTCACCTTGGCCTAGATCTCATCCTACTTGTGTTTGCTCTAACTCAATATGTCACACCTTAAAAGTTCTTTTAGTCAACTTGATATGACTTCAGAGGATGTGGCAGCAACACATGATGCTAGTCTTTTCGTTACAAATCTTTTATTCAAATGTATTGTATACAGTCCATGTTTTTTTTTCCTTTCCTGAATGAGCGTGTGATTTTAGAGAAATTGAGTGCTAAACTGATACAGTAACCATTTTCGTCAGCACATGAAAGATTCTTTCCTCCTTTCTTTCACAAAATAGGCACTATTTTCCCTAAAGAAAGCAAAAAGGATGAACCCAGAGAATGCCTGAATTACTGGAGTAAGAGTGAAACTTTTTGGAGAAGTGATTATTTAAGTACTGTTCATTGGGGATATTCAAAAGTTCATGGGTTACTTCTTGCACATCTGCCATGGGTGTTTGTTGCTTTATTGCATAATATTTGGGAGGAGGAGAACAAGAGTGTTTTCACTGTTGGCATTAAATACATCGATGAAGCTTATCTAGAATTTCAAGTGAATTTGCTATAAGGAAAATGAATTTTGTTGGTGCTGGCTTTCGTAGTTTTGTTTCTCATATTTTTAAAACACATGATTACGCTTGTTTTGAGCCTATTCGTTATTTTCTTCCCTTATCAGTCCAGCTTGGATTACTGTGAGCTGGTGTCGAGAGAATGGAGTAGGTGGACTTTATTTCCTTATTATATGCAAACTGCTGAGAGCATTAAGCAGCTTTTCTTTAAGAGCTTAACGAAATTCAATTCCTCTAAGCCTTCCTTATTCAAGTACTGTGCATGTCTATCAGCTTTGTTAATGATGAATGGATGTATTTGAAAGTAAAATGGGAAAATGCATGTGACTAGTTGTATTGCGCCTTGAGAATTTCTTGTTTAAAGGATGAGATCTCATGTGAATAGATCTTTTTTAGTGCTCTACTGCCTTGTTCTCATCTGTCTCGAAGGTGTCCAGGGATGGCCAAATCTCTCTGTATCTTGTTCTCAACCACTTTGTTAGTAGGATGTATTTCGGTGTCATTGAAATCCATCTTGCTTGGTTGGGTAGTGCACCTGCTGGTGTGATGCTTATCTCCTTTCTATCATCTGTTTGCTGTTGATGCCATCATATGTTGTTGTATTAACCGCATGCTTATTTCTTAATGGCCTTGTTCTATGGCGTGTATACCTAAAAATTAAGGTGCCTCATCACCTATGCAGCCAAATCATTTTCAAAATATTTTGGTGCACAAGCAGTACTTTATTGGATTTGATTATCATTTTCTATACCCACTTTAAATAGTAGACGTTGCTGTGGTTTTCCTACTTGTTTTTGCATGGTTATGCTCTTTGGTGAACATAATAGCAGATTTTGCTCAATAATTTGGTATGTAACAAGCATGTTATGAAAAAGTTTGGTATTATTTCGTGATTTTTATGGCATAATTTTTTTATGGTACAGTATGTTTTTTAAAGAACTTTTGGCTTTTGCTATTGGTTGGCTTTAATTCCGTTAATTCCTTCTGTCATAACTTTTCAAGACAGAATACAAAGTGAATTATGAGAGAATTCTCTTTGGATGATAACCTGTAAGTAATCCAGCGGAAAGTTTCTTGATGGATGATTGGTATGCAATTTGTTGACCAAGGTATTCACTCGGTCAGTATGCTTTATGTTAGTATTAATTGTAACTTGGTGCAGAATGGATCTTTTAGTATTTCTTTCAACTGTTGAGGGTTATTTGTTGGTCGTTTCCTAGTTATGTAAATATTCTTTTGCATTTGATTTGTGTTTTCTAACATCGTTACCGATTTTCAGGAGAAGCAAAAAGAGAAGAAGCATAAGAAGGAGAAGAAGGACAAGGAGAAGAGAGAAAAGAAACAGAAAAAAGAGAAAGATCGAAGTGATGGGAAGCATAAGGATAAGAAAGACAAAAAGGAAAAACACAAAGACAAGAAGAAGTCAAAGGATGGAGATAAAGAAAAGGAAAAAGTTAGAAGTAATAACTCGGAGGAGAAGAAATTTCCTGGTCATCCTGACGGTCAAAATGGGGAGAAAACCTTGGATGAGAAGAAATTTCTGGGAAAGTCCGACGGTCACAGCGGGGAGAAGTTTATCCAGAAAGATAAGGGTAGGGATAAAGATCGAAGCAGTTTCTTGGGTGAGCAGAAATTCGCTGGGCACTTTTCGGATTATAACGGGGAGAAGATTGGCCCGAATAGTCATCTGGCTGAAGATTCTAGAGATTCTAAATTTGTGCAGGAGTTGGAGAGGAGGGTCAGAGATGAAGGTGCTGGAGCCAGAAACCAATTGGTGGATAAGTTTATTGGTACTGAGCGGAAAAGAGATGAGGGAATTGGTGGTTTTGTGGCCAAGACTGCCAAAAAATTGGCTGAAGAGAAGGAAAAGAACAAGAGAAGTGATGATAGAAAGTTGGATGCGCAAGGAATCAAGAAGGGTACAAGATCTGGTGGAAATGCTATGGTCCAGAACATTGCCAGAGCAGTTAAAGCTAGAGTTGAAGGGATCCCTAGACAAGTGGAGAATAATAGCGAGAGGTGGGTGGAAGGGAAAGAAAAAACTAAAGAAAAAGAAAGTGATGATAAGATCAGGGATAAGCGTGAGGATAAAGACTGGGAGAAAAAAAGTCACGGGAAAGATAAGGATAGGGACAAAGAGAAGGAGAAGGCGAAGGCGAAGGCCGAAGGTGAACATAGGAATTTGGAGCTGGATAACTTAAAAGGAAGCAACAAAGATGACCTTGTGGGTACCATTAATCCGAAAACATCACTCCCTTCCCAGGATAGCCACAAGGGTGCTGTTTCTGAGGAAAATCTCCACAAGCGGAAGGACGTGGAAAAAAATGGATTTTTTCATGGTGAGTTTTATACCATGATTTTATATACGATCCTGCTGATTTGAAAACTTTGGTGCCTTTTAACTGTTAGAAAACCTGTCAGTAAACCCATGCATAAAGTTGTGCAATTGCTTTCATGGCAATAATTTTCCCCTTTTTCTTAGCAGGGGCTGAAGTTCTAAAGCTCTAATAACCATCTTGGTAACAAGTTCTGCTTTTTTTTTTTTTGTTTTTTCTTACAGTTGATGACATTAGACCCAATAAGTTGCGCAGAAATTCTTCCTCTCAACAGTTGACAGACTATGGAAGGACATTGGAATCTTGCCAAACTCCCATTTCACTTACTTTAGGTAGCCAGGGGGCAGGATCCAGTTTTAAAGTCGATAATAAAGAACGCAAGGTGAATGGTATCATTGAAGGTCATCTGTTATCTGTCTCTCCGACAAAGCATTTATCATTGAGTGCACAAGCTAGTCGAATTGATGAAGTGTCTATCAAACCGTCTCATCCAGATTCCAAGTATTTGAGCCAGGTACTTTCAGTGCCCGAAATGGAAGAATGGCCTGATTTTGATGATCAATCATGGCTATTTCACGGTAATGAATCTCGATCAAAGAAACCCGAGGTGGGATTTTCCAAGATTGATGATGCACCACAGGTGTGGGCAGAGGCTCTGCAGATAGAGTCAGCTGATGTTTATGCTCTCCCGTATGTTATTCCATACTGATTCTCCTTATTAGTATGCACATGGTTGACCCTACTACACGGCAGCCGGATTTGGCCCTTTGGGGTGGATTCTTTGATTTCGGTTCATCATTCTTTTTGTTCGCAAACTCCACTATTGCAGTGAATGTTTTCGCATGACTGACTGCCAAACTGATCTGTCACGACAACGATCACTTGCTCTATCATGTCATTCCCACGGCTGGCAGAGGAGGGTCGGGATTTGGCTCCCGGTACCAAACTACTAATTCATTCAAAGCACACGATTCAATGAAAACAACCGAATGTCGGTGCCTTAAAAGAAAAAGGTAATGTATAAGCTTGTGCATTCTTAGTTTTTTGCTTTAAAAAGCTGAGTAAGCTATTTCTAATTGAGATTTGTGAGAGAAAACTAGGTGTGGTCTCTGCAACTTCCACTGCAATTTTGATTTGTAACATAGAACAAACCCTTATAATTGCAATAAAAATATAAGATAAGAGGGAAAAAGAAAGTAGTGGCATTCATTTATTCACCTCTCCTGGAAAAAAGGCTGTTGTTTATATTTACCGTCTCGCTTTTTGTACGCAGTTATCATTTTTTTTTTCTCCGGTCAGATTGTGGGTCTGGACGTTCCTTTGCCCTTTGTTTCCTCATTTCTCTTGCTCTAAGCTTTGTCTCGGTCGGAGACCTGGGTCGGATATGATATTAACATTATATATATTTACTAAAATTCGATCTAGTTTGAAATATATGTTTATATTATTTTTTTCTAGAAGATTTAAAAAGAACTTGTTTTTATATAATCTTTAGTAAATTTATATATTTTTTTTCTTTATTAAGTTTTCAGATATGTATAATTTAATATATTTTTTAATTTTATATTATAATATTATATATTTAATTTTATACGATATAAATTACATAATATATGTGTGAAAAATAATACATTATATAATAGTCATTTAACCTTTATTTTCCATTGAGGAAATAGTAGACGTTTGGTTATTGGTTTTACTGGTTAGATCGATTGAATTGGATAATTGTATTAAAAAGATAAATATTAAATAATTATTAAATATAAAAAATATTTAATAAATATATATATTTTTGGCTAAATGTATTATCTTTAGTATAAACTAGATTTTGACACCCTTATTATGTAAGTAAAAAACTTATTTTTTTAAAGACTTTTTTAAAAATATTTTTTTTTCACAAAAATTATTTAATAAGTGGTTTTAAAAGAAAATTATTGAAAATAAATAAAAAATTAAAATAGGAAAAATGTTTAAGTTATTTTTTGAGGATGTAGTTTTTATGGAAAACTTTGTGTGTATATATATATATATATATATATATAAAATTAAAATATACAAATATCCGTAAAATTATATCATTAATTTATTTTTATTTTAGTTTTTCTTTATCTTTTCTGAATTAATATTACTTAAGACATCAAATTCAATTAGGAACTTTTAGTTTATATATTCAAATTATATGTTCAAATTTCATTACATATTCTAAAAATTTTAAAAAATTAAACAAATTTTATAATCTTCTTTCAATACATATATTTTTATTTTTTTACTAATCCAAACTGCGTCGTAACAATTTGAATAATTTTTAATTTTATGATATATATCTATATATATCAATTAGAAAACAATTGATTTCTAATTCGATTCGACCGGTTAATCAAACACAGCATAAAATCTAAAATTACAAAGAGGCTTAAAACAAAGCAAAATTAACTTGAGCAGCGTGTAAAATTCTAATAAATTTATGTACATATTTAGAGTTGGTATGATTAACATGAGATGAAGAAACAGTTGAGGCATTTTTGGTTATAAAATTAGCATTGGAAGTAATATCTTTGAGCAATGCTAATGATAATATATGTACAAAAGAAAGCCAGAAAGCTTGCAAAAGACCTTTCATGTTATTGTTTATTGTTCTTTAGACAATTCATCCCTTTGCCGACGCATTCGAGCTCCCCATGACATGTTTCCTCCGGCATCCCTGTTCATGCTTCTTCTCTTCAGCTCCGATAGCTGAGATTGCCATCGGTTTCTCCATTGGCTCCGCTCTTCGAGTTCCTGGTGGCAAAGAGAACGTAAGGATTGAAAGCAAATGCAACGGATTCTCTCAACACAGTGGAAAATACGAAAGGAAAGCCCTTTCCAGCACATTTGAAGACTCTAAACAGCTTATATGCATATTTGACAGCCCTAAAACTAACTATTATACAGGGTCAAATCTTTAGAGCCTATAAATTGAAAGGAAATGCGACATTCATGGGAAAAGAAAACAAACACAAAAGTAGGAAGGAGTTTGGAAGACCACAATAAAAGCTTAAAGGTCATTCAAATGTCATGTTACAACTAAGGGACCAGATAAAACCTAATGACCTTATTATTAGCATTATTTAATTACAGCAGGCAAATGCTATTTGCAAGGAAAGCAACAAACAAGGTCTCTTTTGTTGCCCCAATAACCATGGCAAATTGAGGGTGTAAGGAAGGCTATGTTACTCCAACTCAGGTGTGAATGCTGGATACGAATATGTGTCTAACATTATTATGCTCAAAATTTCTAAATTTTTTTCATCTATTTGGAGGATCCTTGGAGGGTCATATCTACATATTCATGTTCTGATGTGTGTTGGACATGGATACTTTAAGAACAATGAAGAGTCAGAGCAACATAGATGGGAGGTGCCCAGGTTTGAATCAAAGACTCTAAAGCATACGAGCGCATTGATTACATCTGACTCGTTTGAAATTACATCAAAGTGAAGGAAATGTTAGAACATGATGAATCAAGAAACAACTAGAAAATCAGAAGTATGAAAACAAAAAGGATGACTAATTAACCATTGTTATCATTTGCAAAGAAAAGAAAGCTAGCAAAAGCCAGTTTCACCGTATTGGAAAGCATGTATGAAAACTCCAGATTTAAAGTTCTGTCTATCAACAAAAAAAAAATCTAATGGACAAGAGTTGATTGCTCATTCTCCATAAGCTCAGTAACTATACAGGAACTTAATATGGATTGAAGAAGGAAACAGAACTCTGAGACCTCAACCACTCCTACCTGTATTAGACTCAATGATATAATATACACATTAAAAGACTAAGGAGTAAAGATAATAAGGGTCATTTTTTTTCTTTTGCAAATAATGAATTTTTGCATTTTAGATGTTTGTTTTGTTGAAAATAAGTTGTTCAACAGAAAATTGACCCATTTCTTTGGGAAATGTTTTACACTTTTGAAGATCCAGAAGCTGAAATAGAGCAAAAAGAATCGATCCCTTCTTGAAGCAAAGCAAAAAAAAAAGATCGATGTATAGGTAGGATCGATCCCTTCTAGAAACAAAGCACACAAAAAAAAGATCGTTCCTTAAGGGATCATTCCATAAAGGTAGGGTCGATCCTTTTTATATCAATACAAATTTTCCAATAATGAAAAATATTTAACACAAGATCATCCAAACAATATCAAAGTTTCAAGAAATTATTTTCCGAAAGTCATTTTCCTCGAAACAAATGGACAGAGTTGCAAGATGAAATACTCTATACACTTTCATATCCTTGAAACTTAGCGGATAATATTTTTTGGTTTTCTTGTTTTAATTACATTCAGAAGAACAACCTTTTCCTCTCATCGAAACCAAATTGCTAGGAATGGCAGTAAAGTTTCCATCTACTTCTCAGAACTTAAATAAAAAGAAAAAGAAGATATGAACTTTAGTACTTCAACCATCACTTTTTGAAACTTAGCTTTCTTCAACAGTCAAAACAAAGTAAATTTCCGCCAATCCCAACTATGATATGAGAACTTGAGAAATCTGTCAATTACCAAAACCATCATCGAATTCCCCCAAATAGACATCCGAATGATTAAAATTTGAAATTCCAACTTAAAAGTTATGAGCTTCAAATCTTGAAGAAGGAAATTTAATTTATGGAATGGGGAAAAAAGGGTTCAATGAATTTTCTTTAGGCACAAAAATTTCCGGGAAACGAAAATTAATTAATCAAAAACCTAATTAATAAGCAAAATTAAAGAGAAACCCAGATAGGAAATACTCCAAAAATACAAATTAAAAGTTCCAAAAAAGAAAAAAAAAAAAAAAACCAAAGCGAATACTAATAAAAAAATAAAAAAGAAAAGAAGAATACCTCATCGTATTGATAGCGTCGTCTAGCAGAGAAGGCAAAATGAATCCCCAAAGCCAAATCTTTATCATACAAAGCTCTCCTACTCGGATCCGACAAAGTCTCATAAGCCTCCTGGACCCGTATAAACCGCTCCGTATACTCCTCTACCCGATCCGGTGGCGACACGTCCGGGTGGTACTTCCTAGCCAGCTGCTTATACGCCTGCTTTATCTCTGGCAAAGTACCCGTCTCCGATATCCCCAGCAACTCATAGAAACTCACCTCCTTTCTTGCTTCGTCGATTTTCGCCTTGATTCTGAACGACCCGAATTGTACCCTGGTCGGGTTGACGGTTCTTCGCAACCGGAGGAAGGAAGTGTCCGGTGTAAAGAAGAGGGCGTCGCTCCCTGGTATTGCCGCCAATCTATAACCGCAATGCATCTTAGTAAATTTAAACAATTCGTTTGTCAATTACAATTTTAATGGCAATGGTTTTTTTGTTTTGTTTTGCTGCTTTGAGTATGTGGGGAGAGAAAGGAAAAGGCAAAGAAAGGAAGGATAGGAAAGAAGGTAATATCTGTGGGGGGAAGAAAAAGGACAGGGCAATGTTTGGAGACTTTGAGGACAAGTGTCCATTGATATTTGGATGATACAAGGTTTTTTTTTTTTTTTTTTTTTGAATTATTTTTCGTTTGGGCATTTCCACAAACACTTTTGGAAAGAAAAATTTCCCCCTTTGCAATGAATTTTAGTATTGGGTATCCAAGAGGAACGACTAAAATTAAATCAAATTTATATATTTTTATAATTTTTTACGTAATTAATATTTTAATAAATTTATGATTAAATTTAATAATATAATTATATTTATCTTTATATACATAAAGTTTTAAATCAATTTAATATTTCTATCGTAGCAATTAAGAATACTATTTTATAATATATATTTAACAGTTAAAAATTTTTTACCTCGAATAAATATTTAGATGCATAATCTATATGAATAAAATTTTAAATACGATGGTCCAATGAAATAAATTTAAATTGTATAAAAAATTATAAATTTTTGTAAAATTAATTTAACTTTGCACAAGTACAAGCGAATTTCTCTTCTTTATTAATTGTAAATATAGTATAAAAATATAATGAAAACACCGTATATTTAATAAATATAAAAATAATATAATAAAAATATTATAATTAATATTATTTATATTAATTAATATTATTTATATTTACATGATTGATAAAAATTACAAAACTTGAACCGTAAAATTTAATTGTACATTTGAAAATTACAATTTTTAAACAAATTCTTTGTTTTAAAAACAAAAAAACTTCACTTATTTTACACTCTTAGTTAACTCTTAATTCTCTGTCTCTTTTTTATCATTTTATTTTTTTATTAACCTAATACAAAAGTAAAATATTTCGTGTAAACCTTTATTATTTGATTTTTTTTCTTTTTCTTTTCAAACTATTTATTTCCCTTAACAAGTACTAATTTAGGGTAAATTCTATCTATGACCCATAATCTTTTATCCTAATTTCATTTTAATCCTATAAATTTTGAATTATTGTTTCTTGTAAATCCAAACTCTTAGAATCGTTTCTTTTAAATCTTAACCTCTTAGAATCGTTCACTTTGATCTCATCCTTTTGTTACATTTTTTTTCCCATTAATTATTGAGAGAAACATCCACATGGGGTATCTATTAAAAAAAAATTCGAAGGACATGCCATGTAAGCTACTCTATGGGTGGAAACTAAGGGTAGTAAAGCTGATTTCTCTAACTGATTTCGTATCGATCCACTGCAATGGGAGTTTTTTTTTTAAAGGTGAAGGTGAGATGGAACAAATTGATTTTGATACGTTTGGTTCGCGTCTCGCGCACTTTTTAAAATTATTATTTTATTTTTT
>JBBYHL010000013.1:5581077-5596902 GCA_038381835.1 Adansonia madagascariensis | reverse complement strand
GCTTTCCTTAAGTCATTCAAAAAAAAAAAGCAAAAGTATAGCAAGTTTCTTAGCTGGTTGAGGTAGATTGATGGGGATGAGGAGTGGAAATTTTGATGATAAACGTATAGAATTCTTCACTTTTAATACAATTTGAAGAAGAAACATTTCTAAATTTCCCACTTTAAAACTTCCTTCGGATTAATTGAAATGATCAAAGATGAACGAGACGGAGATCATTTGTTGATGAATCAATCGAGATGTCTTATAATATTAGTGACTTTTTAAATTATTTGAAAAAAAAAAACTACTTCCAATGCCATTTTTTTTTCTCTTTTCAAAGTTTATACAAACCAATTAAAACACAATGAGATTAAAGAATAGGTTAAGTCATGCATTTTGTCATACATATAGAATTCCAGAATGCCAACAAAATTAAAGAACAAAAAAGAACATTGACAAAAATTTCTATAAGATAAAATGTCCACTGCGTTTTCAATTTTCTCTCTCTCTCTCTCTTTTTTAAAAAAATATAAATAAAGCTGTAACTGGGGGATTGAGAAAATGTTATGTTTGAATTTGAACTCTAAATCTACCGATGTTATGCAAATACGGCTTAGTTAATGTTCCCTTATTTGTAGACAATTGTAAACTGGAAAAAAAAAAAGCTTCAAAAAAGTAAAATACAATAAGGTTAAATAATTTTCTCAAATGGCTAAGTATCGTAATTTTTAAAGGAACAAAATCCGAAAATTTTAGCTTGCACTGTTAATAAGATAATCAATTTAATTCAAAAAAATTGTAATAAACAGTCGTTGAATTAGCAATTAATTTGTTTTTATGTGCTTCATTTGGATTGCATGCACTTATTACAACTTGAGAATTTATGCTAACTAAAATTAAAGAAAATATTTGTCACGCCTTCAATCGAGGCATAACAAATACTGTACATCTGCGAGATCTATTCTCACAAATGTGCAAAGCAACTAACTAATAAAATGGAATTCAAATAAATAAATATATATAAAAATAAAAGAAACGGAGTTGTTTAAAAATCAAATGTAAGAAAATGAAATTTATAGCCTTAACAAAATTTTTAAAATAAAAGTTTGAAACATTTAACAGTGCTTCAAATAAAACTCTCGAAGAATTGTAGTTTTAGTTTTTTTGTGCTAAAGTCTAAAAAAAAATAAACTAAAATTGAAACATCACTCTTTCGATATTCTCCCGTGTCGATTCACATTTAAAAACTATAAAAATATTAAAGAATATAATGAGCGCAACTACTTAGTAAGCAACTGACATTCTTTCAGTTGGGTTAAATATGTTCAAAAACTATTTAGCCAAAATAACAATTTGAATTAAAAAATACAAAAATTTTGGTTAATCTTATATTTATAAATAACTTAATTCAAAATCATAATATGATAAATATATTTAAGCATAATTCTTATGCTTAAGTCTTCAAAATATATATCTAACTATCTTCCTTTGCAAAATATGGACACTATTTTAAACCGATGGCACGGCTCAAAATGAAAATTACTATTTTTAACCGATGACACGGTTCGAAACAAAAACCACTATCCTAAACCGATGGCATGGTTCAATACGAAAACCACTATTCTTAACCAGTGGCATGGTTTAAAATCGGTTCCTAATAACAAAGTATATGTCGACATGGCCAACAATTAACCCTCATTGGCAAGGTCCAAGAATAGCATATCGAGAGAGCATCCAAAATAGAAAAATTAGATTACTCATAACGTAATACATGCATTTATTGTATTTAGAAACAAACACATTTTATACACAAAATATTTCTCATGTACATATCTATAAATTATCAAGTAAACTGTTTAGTAAAATCATAGCAAAATTACAATCGTAAAAAGAAATATACAGATAGATAGCACAATATTTTCAAATCTAGATCTAAAACTATAAATTTCATGCTTAATCCAATTTACTAAAACATGGGATAAAATAACATATTTTTGCATATATGATGTAAAAATATTAAGGGTTGATTTTTTGAAAATAAATACTGAAAAAATATTGAGTCACTTTCTTGATTCGCTAGATTGATACTTAAGTCGTAAATAACACAATTCTTTTAATAGCTTAAAGATTGAGAATATATATATATATATATATATATCTAAAAATCAGAATTTAACAAAAATATAAATTTAACAACGGATAACTTCGTTGGTCATTCGGAGACATTTGGATAGTGGGGGAACCTTCCTAACAAATCGAGAAAATATTTAAAACTACATAAACTTGAAAAACTGACAATTAAAACATAAAATTATTATCAACATAAACTTTATGAAAATATAATTAACTCCTAAATAATTTTCATATTTTTGAAAATAAGTATATAAACAAATAGAATTTTCTCAAAATCAAGTAAAATAAAGATAATTTCATAAATATGCATTTAAATATGCAAAAATTCAATAAAAATAGTAAAATTGAGATTAATATTATTTTTAAATAAAAATATTATATTTTGCCTGAAAAAGATTTTTAGAAAAAATTAAAAATAATTTTTTTTTTAAATTCTAGAATTTAGCAATCTATGATCATTTGGCTTACTTGAAGCCATTATACAACTAAATTCATGCAAACACTGATACTATTTAAAAACACAATTCACTAGTAGAGACATAATACAATAAGTAAAATTTTATTTCCGCAAAAACAATTTCATATAACCTAAGTTTTGAGGGTCTAAATTTCGAAATCATCATAAATAACTCAAAATTTTTCTGGGTTTCCAGATTGGCAGATTTAATTAGCTTGCTTTGGGGCTTTATTTCTTTTCATACAAAACTCGCATAACCAAGTTGACTATACCATTAGAAAGTTCATAATACTATGAAATCCATCTAAGTTTTGCCAGAAATAGTCACCAGCAAATGGTTTTGTGATGACTCAAATTTGGCTAGTCGGAATAGTTAGAAAATCCAAATCAATAACCTTAAAAAAAATCATCACTCCTCAAATACTCAACCAAATGAAGTGCCACACCAGCCGTTCGAAAGATTTCGAATAGAACTTTCTACGAGTACCCATAATGTCATTGAAGTCAACGAAAACTTATCAAAATTTTTAAAATATCAAACTACTTCAAAATAAAAGCATGGGTTTTATGACAATTAATCAAAAATATAAGAATTTCACAAAAATTAATCAAAATCTTACCTAAATCCATGTTTTCTACAATGAATTTGCCTCTATTTTGCTTTTTTCTTCTTCCCTAGGGTTAGACTCTCTTGTAGCTTTATCTGACAAAAAGTAATGTAAACTTTGTAGTCCTAATTTTTCTTTATTAGGTTAATAGCTCTAGTAAATTAAAATGGGCTTTATTACAAAACTGAAATTAAGCTAAAACTTAAGTGTATTCTCTCTTTTTTTGGGGGGGCGCTTTACTATTGATACATGGATGTGTTGCCTAAGTCTAATAAAAAGAAGTATCTATTTAAATTTGAAAACCCAATGAAATTAACTATAATAGTTTGTTGTTATAGTTATATCATTATGAATTTATAGAAACTAGAGGAAATATTTAAAATAAAAATAGAAAGATTACTAGGGAACTAAATAAATTTGTAGACTTTGATTAAGCTCATATATTCATTTTATATTTTTTAAACTTTTCCAAATATTTAAAAATTTTGGTATATTTAATTTTTGAGTAACAAAGAAAATGATAAATTGAGATTTTATTGGACTTAGTTTTAGTCTTTGTATGGATGCAAATGTTTCAATATTTTTGCCCCATCATTACTCTATGAAAATAATCTTCAACCACTTTAATTTCCTTAAGTCAAGCCATTAGAGATACAAAATTATAGCAAGTTTTTTAGGTGCTTAAGAGGGATTGGTGGCACAAGAAATGGAAATTTTGACGGTTAAAGTAGGGTGGTAAAATGAACTCGAATCCGAAAATTTGTCCAAAAAAATTTGAGTTCCAACCCGAACCAAACCCGATTTAACCAAAAAGTCAATGGTCTGAACCCAAGAAAACCCGAACCTGAAATGAGCTGAACCCGAGCCCGACCCAAACCTGAACTTGAATTTAATATTAAAAATAAATATGAAGAAATTATAATTATATAATTTTTAATAAATCAAAAACTTTAATTATGAATTTTATTTTAATATTCTTTTAATAATTTAATTAAATATTAAAAAATTAATTTATATTTTAAATATGATTAAATTTGCTCATAGTTTGGGCCAAGCCACAGCCTAAATTTTTTAAAATCCTAAGCTCAGGCCCTTATTTAACATGCCCAGACCAGCCTATTAAAGTTAAAATTACTGTTTATTACATTAAAGAATATTTTTTATTAAAATCCCAAGCTCAGGCCCTTATTTAACATGCTCAAACCAGCCTATTAAAGTTAAAATTACTGTTTATCACATTAAAGAATATTTTTTATTAATATTATATATTTTTATAATTAAATTTAAATAAAATATATTCATACAAAATTACTGTTCTGAGCCGGGTCGAGCTAGTCTGATATAAAAATATGAGAACTTTAGCCTAGGCCCAATTAGGCCAGGTAAATGGCCCGACACTTAAACAGGTCTATATATGATAAAATATTAATTTATTAAAGAGTAAATCATATCATTAGCTTTGAAAACATTATCAATAAAGTATATTCTCTATTTATCATATATTTTTTTTAATTTTATTAGTTAAACACATTAAATATTGAGAGTTTGTGTATGTTAGTAGTAAAATTTTAAATACTTTTTTAAATATTATTCTTATTTTATAATTATAATAATTATTATTATTATTTGTAATGGTAATTAAATTATGATAATAGTATAACAAAATAATAAGATAAATTAAAAAAATATAGAAGCCATAACAGATAATACTCTATAAAAAATGAATTAAATATTAAATTTTAATTATTAAATATTAATACCAAATATAATTTAATTAAATATTAAAAATTTAATTTATATTTTATATATGATAAAACTTGCTCATAGGTCGGGCTGAGCTGCGACCAAAATTTTTTTAAAATCCGAAGCCTAGGCTCTTATTTAACATGTCCAAACCTGCTTATTTAAGCCAGAATTACTGTTATGACATTAAAGAATATTTTTTATTAATATTTATATATTTTATAATCAAATTTAGATAAAATATATATTATTTTAACTTAAAATCATTGTTCCGACTAGGTCGAGCTAATCTAAGATAAAAATATGGAACCTAAGCCCAGGCCCAATTGGGTCAAGTGGGTGGCCCGACCCTTGAGCAGGTTTATATATGATAAAATAATAATTTATCAAAAAGTAAATCATATTATGAGCTTTGAAAACGTTATCGATAAAGTATATTATTGATTTATCATATTTTTATTTAATTAGTTAAACTCATTAATTATTGAGAGTTTAAATATGTTAGTTGTAAAATTTTAAATACTTCTTTGAATATTTCTTCTTCTTCTTATTATTATTATTATTATTATTATTATTATTATTATTATTATTATTATTTCATGTAAGGATAATTAAAGTTTGATAATAGTATAACGAAATAATAAGATAAAATAAAAAATATGAAAGCCATAATAGATAATAACATATAAAAAATGAATCAAATATTAAATATTAATACCATATATAATTTAGTTATTAAAACTTAATTTATATTTTATATGTAATTAAACATGCTCATGGGTTGGGCTGAGCTGCGATCTGAATTTTTTAAAATCTCAAGCTCAGGCTTTTATTTAATGTTCCTAGACCTACCTATTTAAGCTAGAATTATTATTCATCACATTAAAGAATATTTTTTACTAATATTTATATATTTTATAATTAAATTCAAATAAAACATATGTTATTTTAATTTAAAATCACTGTTCTGAGTCGGGTCAGGCTAGTCTGAAATAAAAATATGAGAACCCAAGCTGAGGCCCATTTGGGCCGAGTAGGTAGCCCGATCTTTGAGCATGCTTATATATGCTAAAATAATAACTTATCGAAAAGTAAATCATATTATGAGTTTTGAAAGCATTGTCAATAAAGTATATCATCCATTTATTACTTTTTTTTTAAAATTTAATTAATTAAACTTATTAAACATTGATAGTTTATGCATCTTAGTGGTAAAATTTTAAATACTTCTTTGAATATTATTATTATTATTTCAAGTAATGATAATTAGAGTCTGAAAATAATATAACAAAATAATAAGATAAATTAAAAATATAGAAGCCATAATAGATAATACCATATCGAAAATAAAAAATTCATATATAAACTAACAACTAAACTTGCCCATAGGCCAAACAGCCTATCCAACATAATAGGCCCAACACTATGAGATTCAGGTCTTAGATTTTAAGTTTTAAGCACGATCAAACTGAAACAATATTTTTTTAAAATAAAATAATATATTTTATTTAAATTTAATTATAAAATATATAAATATTAATATAAAAAATTTTTTAATATTATGAACAATGATATGTACTTAAATGGGTGGGCCAGGCCAAATTCGTTCTTGAGCTTAGAATTAAAAACTTTTTCGGGCCACAACTAGGTCTATAGAACTGAACTAAGATTTTTTCGAGCTAGATCGGGTCAAATTCTAGCCTAGGTTTAGAATTAAAATTTACGTAAAAATGATTACATTTAATATAAAATAAAAAATGATATAAATTATACTCAAAGTTGACCCTAATCTAAACCCGAACTTGAATTGGCCTGAACATGAATGGACCCAAACTCAAATTGATCCGAACCTGAATAGACTCGAAATCAAATCAATTTAAACCCGAAAAAATTCAAATCTGAAATGACCCGTCTCGAACCTGCCTAATTACCACCTCTAGGTTAAAGCATCGTTCACTTCACAATTTGAAAATGAAATACATCTAATTTTCTCTTTGAAACTTCCTTTGGACTAATTGAAATGATCAAAGATGAATGAGACAGAATCCACTTGCTGATGGATTAGCTGAGATGACTTATAATATTTGATGACTTTTTAATTCTTTAAAAATACTACTCCCAATTTCAGAAAGAAATTTTTTTCTTTTCGAAGTTTATCAAAACAATTGAAACGCAATGAGATTAAAGAATAGGTTAATCCGAGCATCTTGTCATGCCTATAGAAATCTATTAGCATGCAATGTTAATTAGATAATCAACTAAATTCCAAAAATGTAATAAATAGTCATTGAGTTAGATATTAATTTGTTTCGATGTGTTTTCGTTTGAACTGCACTTACCCACAAGTCACTCAACGCAGTCTTAATCTATATAAAACTTAAGAATTAATTAAGCTCGCTGAAACGTATTAAAGAATAGTTTAATACATGGATGTGTTGTCAAGTCTAATGAATTGAACAAGAGCTCACTAGTCAACTGAGTTCTAATTCAAAAGGCATGATATTGCTGTCAAACAATTGGAGGTTGAAGGTTTGAAGGAACTTAAGCGTTTAATGTTTTCTTTAAGTAAATTAATTAAATAAGTGTAGAGGTTATGGGTAGATTAATAACTTAAAAAAAAAGCCTGCTTAACTATGTCTACATGCATTTACTAAAAATTCTTTGTTTATCATTTCAGAATTTCTTCTTTTTACATTTAATACATTATTTTTACAAAATTTAAGAAAAAGTAATATATTAATGACATTTTTCTTTTCATACATAACTTAAATCAGTGCTGTCAGACAAAGTTAGCATGTAGTTTAAAAGAATTATATGTGAATGTTTGGAACCCCAATGAAATTTAAAAGAAAAATGGAAAACTAATCAGCAAGTTAAAACTTAAAAATATCCTCCTTTGTCCTCAGCCGGAGACCACATATGATCACTTCATGAAGTCATAATCTCATCTATAAGAATTGAGAAAAGCACATCGAAAGAGCCTACAAATTGACGACATTAATTTAATTCGCTTGTTGATTAAGTTATCATAGACAACTTTATTATTCATTTTATTGGTAGAAACAATTTAAAGAAAACTAACAATTTTTTATATAAAGAATACATTATTTAAAAAAAAAAAAAAAGAAAGAAAAAAATAGCAAAATAACTGCCATTACACAGTCCTAGACATATTCAGGGCCAAGCAGACCGCATTTTCTTGTTTTGAATGTACATTTTCTTGTTCTGAGTCAACTTACACTAAGATCTTATTTTTTTATTAAAATAATATATTTTTATTTAAATTTAATTATAAAATATATAAATATTAATATAAAAATAATTTTTAATAGGATGAATATTGATTCGGACTTAAATAGACGAGTTGGACCTGGCTAAATTTTATCCTGAACTTAGAATTTTAATTTTCTTTTCAATTAATATGGATGCATGATTATTAGATGTTAATTAATAAATTTTTCAATTAATATGCAACAATTTGTAACTGGTCATAAAATTTTTCCACTCCACATTGGTGGAAAGGCTTTATGTATTTTTGCAATAATGCGACAGGCCTTCCTTTTGGCCCTTGCAGTCCCTGTTTCTGCAAGTTCAGCTAGAGTATGCTTTTTAATTTCTTCTGTCCTAAGCACCATCAGCAAAGTCAGATCTTTTGAACACACATTGTACAGGATTGCAACACAATTCTCCTTGGTACAATCGGAACTGCTATCTCTTATAATTCGAAGCAAGATGTGCAGGGTGTCAACGTCCCCAAGTTCATCAATGGCCTTGCGATGTGCAGATAGCAGTGCGAGAATGACCAATAACTCATCTGCAAGTATGCCATCCTTGATTTTTTCTAGGATTACCTCCACCGCCCCTATTTCAATAAACTTTGATTTGTTCTCAGATATAATACAAAGACTGAATATTGCTGAGGCAGCATCCTTCATTGCCAGTGGATGCCCTTCACGTAAAAGTTCGAGCAGAGGAACAAGAACACCAGAATTTCCAATCCTGAACTTGTTTGATTTGAGTGCTGATAAGCTGAAAAGAGCTGCCGCTGCATTTCTTCTTGTTTCAATGGTTCCAAACATGAGGGATTCAGTGAGCAAAGGGATAACGACAGGATTTTCTGCTATTTGTTTCTTATTGTTGTCATCATGAAGTGAAAGGTTAAAAACTGTTGTGATCAAGTCTTCCTGCAGATCGGGATCTGACTCAATCTTGGTTCCCGATAGTGAACTAAGCAACCTAGAGATGGCATTAGCAAACTCGCAAAAAACAGCCCTATAAGATCTTGTTGTCTTTGTTAGTCTCCGAAGCTCTTTAGCAGCTTCCTTCCGATCAGAAAGCGAAGAAGAAGACAACTTTTCAAGCAACCAGCTTAAGTACATTCGATCTACCTCAGGAGTCTTTTTTCCATCAATATCTTGGTAGGATTTTGGTGATGCAATACTGCCATTACCACTATCTTTGCACCAGTGTGAAATCAATCCCCGCACCAAGCAGTTAGGTCTCAAGATAGAGCGGGAGAGTTCTTGTTTCGATGGAGGGAATGTTAGCTTACGTTCATTCAACCGCTTCTGGATTTGTCGCCTATCATAAGTCTGAAAATCGATGAGAGTACCGTCAACACAAATGATTAAGAAGAAAAATAGCCTCGACAAGTATGACAATCATTAAGAAAGAAGGCAAAGATATGAAATTATAAAACACCTTGCAAATATTCAGGCTCTGATCATTATTTCCTAAAATGAAATCTATGCTGAAAAGTTAAAACGTTGAAGTTTCAGGCTCATCGAAGTCACTGTGCTATTAGCTAATTCATTAGCACACCGACCATGATTTAGGGTAATCCCCATCTACGTGTTGATACTAGATTTAGCAGTATTATAAATGATTACATTAATATGACACGACATAAATATATGAATATCTAAATATATATATATATATATATTATGAATTGTTAACATATCAAAATTTATATAAGTATAAAACTACCTTAAACATGACTATTATACAATAAATACATAAACATGATATGAATATATAAGAAAAAACTTTTTTAGAGAAGCACAACCTAATTAAAATTGGGAATAACAGCCACACCAGATTCATTTATAACTAAAACAAACCAAGGATAACTTGATATTTGGAAGTCTCGAAGTTTCAGAGTCCACTTGGATTGGTAGTGAAAGGAAGAAAAGCTTGGGACATGTTGAAAGAGAAGTCTTGAAGTTTTAAAAAGACAGTAATAGCAACTCATTAACCTTAGGAGAGACTCTGAGAACTTGAAATGAAAGAAGGCAAGATTATCAAGCAATACTCATGCATAATTATGGCTATTGTAAATAGCATAAGGATGCTTGAAGATAAGTTTACTGACCAAAGAGTTGTTGAGAAGGTTATCACAACACTTTCAAAGAGATATGGGTCTAAAATCTCATTTTTAGAAGACTCAAGAGACGTTGCCAACATCTCTTTTTCAAAGTTGATCAATGCTCTCTATGCAAAAAAGCGAAGAAGAGCAAGTAGATAGGAGAAGCAAGTTAAAGATGCTCTTTAAGCAAGAAACAAGGAGAGGGTTAAATGTTCATCCAGCAAAAGGGAAGAAACAATGATAGATGAAACAAGGGAATCAAAGGGAAAGAGAGCATTAAAGATGGTGGTAAAAGAAAGTATTCACCATGTTCACATCGTTAAAAGACAAGTCACCTAGCATTGTTGGTTTAGGTTGAGATTTAGCGTAAAGCTTGCAAACAAATGGGAGACATGAAGAAGGTTTCCAAGAATAAAAGCTTGTAGCAATAAAGCACATCGGCTCAAACTATACAACAAGAGGAGTAGATGTTTATTGCATTTTGCTATGCTAACAGCAGTAAAACCAAGGTGAATTGATTGATAGATAGTGGTTGTACCAACCATATGGTTTCTAGTGAATGCATTTTCAAATAGATTGGTAGAACTTATAGCTCTAAGATTGTGATTGGAAATGGAAACTACATTGAGGCAAAACGAAAAACGGGTGTGACTGTAAATAGTTCAACAGGTACAAAAGTTATCATTAATGTTCCTTTTTGTTCTTTATATTGATTAGAAAGTGCTCGGTGTTAGCCAATTGCTAGAGAAAAACTATTCTGCTGTTTTTAAAGATAAAATTTGCTTGATCCATCAAACATTAGGCTGTGAAGTTATTTCTATACAATACATGATAGAAGTTCTATTTTTGACTAGAATTGCTTAGTTTTTGGTGCCTAGCCTACTATCATAGATGAAACTTTTCTTTGGCACAAAAGACTTGGTTATTTTGACTATCAGTCTTTAAGTCGTGTGTATAACAATAAACTTGTTTTAAAAATGTCACATGTCGATGAGTACGGTGATTTATGTGAAATCTGTCAATTGAAAACCATTCCGCATGAACAAAGCCTAGAGAGCATCAGAAAAGCTATAAATCATACATATTGGTGTATGTGGTCCAATGAAGACCAATTTATTCTGTTTATTGGTGACTACACCAGGATGTGTTGCTTCTATTTTCTAAAGCTAAAATATGAGATTGCCTTTGTATTTTAAAGATTCAAGGCCTATGTTAAAAATCAATTCTAATGCAAGATAAAGATAATTTAGGTTAGATAATGGGACTTAGAATGCCTCAGATTAGATTGAATAGTTCTATAAAATTGCCAAGATTGAACATCAGCTCATTATCACTTACAGCTTTAAAAAAAATGGGTAAGTGAAAGGAAAAATAAAATAGTAATAGAGATAGGAAGGTGTCTACTATTTGAAAGGAACTTACTTAAGAAGTTCTGGGTTGAAGCTATCAGCACAACTTTTTACTTACAGAATAAACTTTCCACAAAGGCCTTGATGTTTAAAACTCTAAATGAAGCCTGGTTTGGTTTCAAACATTTTATGCTTTATTTGAAAGTTTTTGATGCATTTGCTATGCACATGTACATGATGTGAAAAGGGATAGGCTTGACAAGAAGCCAAAGCTTGGAATTTTTATAGGCTACAGTCCCAACAAGAAAGGGTACAGAAATTTTAATCCCTTGATTGAAAATATCATAGTCAGCGAGGATGTCAATTTTGATGAAAATGCAATATAGAAGTGAAAAAATGGTAAGGCTAAACCTATTGAAACCAGTGTTAGAAAGAACAACATGTTGCTAAATAAAGTTAAAACTATTTTTGATGATGGTAGACTTATGAGAAGAACAACACTCTCTCAAACGTATATGAGAGATGCAATTTTGCCACCCTAGAGCCTAGCAGCTTTAAAGAGATTGCAAACATAAAAAAAAAATGGAGGAAATATGCAAGAAAAGATAAAAATGATCCAAAAGAACCATACTTGGACAATGGTTGATAGACCAGACAACAACCAAATTGGATGTTCAGAACCAGCTAAATGCAAATGGTTCTGTTAACTAAGATCATATTGGTTGTAAACATGTATGCTCATGAGTATATTGTAGACTTCTCAACAACATTTGCACCAGTAGCAAGGTCAAACACAATGAGATTGCTGCTTTTCTTAGCATCTCAACAACAGAGGAGAGTCCATTATTTAGATGTTAAGGCTACTTTCTTAACAGATATCTTAAAGAAGTTTATATTGAACAACCAGAAGGTTCCACTATTGAAAGTGTTAGATTTTAAAGAATTTTCTTAGGTACTCCAAGATAGTTTATTTTGTAATATTAATATATCTTATAAACCGACAGTGCATTATAAATCTGTCAACTTACTGTATTTGTTTCAGCAAATTTGTACTTGGTTAGGTGGTGTATTCCTAACATGGATATCATCCTAAATTCATGAAAATATGGTAAACAACTAACCTACTGTTGTGTTATGTCTTTATATACCAGAACATGCTAAAATTAATGTAAGAATGTTTTTTCTTGGTGTATGAAGAGCCTGTTCTGTTTTTACTCTTGTCTGCGAATAAGTTACTGCATTTTACTCTTCATTTTCTTCCTAAAAATTAACATGGTATCAGAGTTTATTTAGAGTTCTTAAAGAGAACGTGTGTGGGTGAAAAAACCAGAATACCTTTTTCTCTTACAATCCTTAAACACCTTTAAACTTTATTCATGGCTTCAATTGACTTTGCAACTCCAACACCCCCTATTTTTGCTAGAGAAAACTACCCCGTATGGGCAGTAAAAAGGAAAGCTTATTTGAGAGCCTTTGATTTGTAGAAAGTTATTGAAACAGGCCGAGATGCACCTTCATTAAGAGCTAACCCTATCGTAGCTCAAACAAAGTAACATAGTGAAGAGGTAGCAAAGAAATACAAAGACTTATCTTGCGTACATTATGTTGTTTCTCATGTGATGTTCACAAGAATTATGATTTGTAAAACTACCAAGGAAGCTGAGGACAAGCTTTAGGAGGAGTTCTAGGGTAGTGACAGAACAAAGCAGATCTAAGTGCTCAATTTATGGAAGCAATTGGAGGTTATAAGGATGAAAGAGGCTAAAACTGTGAAAAAGTATGCAGACAGACTTACAAAGGTTGAAACCAACTAAGGCTGCATGGTGAGGAGCTTCTAGACAAAAGAATTATGGAAAAGGTGCTAGTGAGTGTCCTTGAGAGGTTTGAGTCTAAGATTTCCTTCTTGGAAAACTCAAAAGACATCTCTAAACTCACCTTGACTGAAATTATGAATGTTCTTCAAGCCTTGGAGCATAGAAGGGCCATTAAACTTAAAGACTCAATTGAGATAGCTTTTAAAGCAAAGCTCAAAAAGAAGAATGACGACAGCAAAACAGGTAGAAAGCAGGCTGGTAAAGGTAAAGAGAAGAGGTAAGGAGACAACTAAACATAGGAAAAAAAAAAGAAAGTTTCCTCCTTATCCTCAGTGTAAAAAAAGAAACCACTTAGAAAATTTTTGTTAGTTCAGGCCAAGAGTAAAATGTAGAGCTTCCAATCAGCTTGGTCATGTGGAAAGGGTTTGCAAGAATAAAGCAAACCAACAAGGGCAAGCTCAAGTTGTTGAAAAACTTGAGAAAGAATAAGAACATCTCTTTGTGGCCATTTGTTATGCAGTGAGCAATAACAAAACAGCATGGTTAGTGGATAGTGGATAGTGGATGCACTAATCACATGACCTATGATTCTTTAAAGATTTGGACAGGTCTTACATCTCTAAAGTGAAGATTGGGAATGGAAAGCATGTGGATGTCGAAGGAAAAAGAATGGTGGAGTTAAACATTTCCTCAAGTACCAAGTTTATTATGTTCTTTTTGTGCCTGAAATAAGCTAAAACCTTTTGAGTGTGGGTCAAATGCTTGAAAAACATCATGCTTTGCATTTTGAAAATATGTCATGCATCATATATGACTCTTCTGGTATGGAAATAATAATTGTTGGCATGAAGGATAAAATCTTTCCTATTAATTGGAAACAATATGAAGTGCATGCTTACACCAGTGCAGTCGATAATACTGGTTTATGGCACAAAATGTTAGGCCATTTCAGCCATTCCACCTTGAAGCACATGCATGAAAAACAACTTGTTCATGATCTGCCTATCATTCATGAAAATGCTGGTATGTGTACTGCTTGCCAATTTGGAAAGCAAAGTAAACTTTCATTTCCACTTAAAAGCTGCTGGAGAGCTTCTAAGAAATTGCAGCTAGTGCACACTGATGTGTGTGGACCTATGAGCACACCATCTTTAAATGGCAGCAATTATTTCCTGCTATTTATAGATGATTACTCAAGGTTTTGTTAGGTATATTTTCTCAAGCTAAAGTCTGAAGTCTTTGAGATATTTCAAAAGTTCAAAGCCATGGTGAAAAGTGAATCTGGTTGCCTAATTAAAAAGCTCAGATCTGATAATAGGGCAGAATACAACTCTCAAGACTTTATCAAGTTTCTTGAGCAAGTTGGAATTCAGCAACAACTGATAGTTCCTTATACACCTCAACAAAATAGTGTAAATGACAGAAAAAATAAGTTTATCATGGAGATGGCTAGGTGTTTACCATACAAAAAAGATCTTCCTAAGAGGTTTTAGGCTGAAGCTATAAATACCTCTATATACTTACTAAATTTGCTCTCTACAAGAGCCTTAAATGAAAAACTCCTTATGAAGCTTGCCATGATGTAAAGCTTACCGTTGACCATCTTAAAGCCTTTGGATCTATTTGCTACTCTCTCATACCGGAAGTAAAGAAAGACAAACTTGATAGAAAGGTTGATGTAGGGGTTTTTCTGGGTTACAGCAGCATAAATAAAGGTTACAAGCTATACAATGTTGCCACTAGGAAGGTTGTGATAAGTAAAAATGTTAAGTTTGATGAATTAGCCAGATGAAATTGGGAGAAGGATGAAGTTGCAGCTCCAAAGCCATTAGTTAAACCTTAAAAGCAAAATGAAGGCAAATAGTGACACCGAAGTTGTATTAAGAGGCATTAAAACATTTTATGATGTATACGCTAGATGCAATGTGGTTGCACTTGAGCCGACAAGCTATGCTAAAGCTGCCAAACTAGATGCATGAAAGGTTGGTATAGATGAAGAAATAAGGATGATTCAGAAGAATAGAACCTGGCAGCTAATGAATAAAGTAGATCACCACAAGGTGATTGGTGTGAAGTAGGTTTATAGAACCAAGCTCAATCCTAATGGTTCCATAAATAAGCACAAGGCCAGGTTGGTCGTTAAAGGCTACTCACAGCCACTTGGTATTGATTTCTCGGACACATTTGCCCTTGTTACAAGGCATGAAACTATAAGACTAATATTGGCCTTGGTAGCTATGAAAGGATAGAAAGTCTGTTAGTATGTGGGGAACCGAAAAACATGAGAAATTGACGAAGGCTTCAAGGCGTGTAGCAATGCCACTTTCTTTAAGGTTTTATTCGCCCCCACCATTAATTAGGTATGCAAAAG
>JBBYHL010000013.1:5557149-5572773 GCA_038381835.1 Adansonia madagascariensis | reverse complement strand
TATTATTTCAAGTAATAATAATTAGAGTCTGATAATAATATAACAAAGTAATAAGATAAATTAAAAAATATTAAAGCTATAATAGATAATACTATATCAAAAATGAAAAAAAAAAATCACATGTTAAACTAGCAACTAGATCTGCCCATGAGCCAGACGACCTGTCCATAGGCCAGACAGCCTACCTAACACAATAGGCCGGCACGATCAAGCCCAGGTCTTAGATTTTAAGTTTCAAGTATGCTCGACCTGAAATAGTATTTTTTTTAAATAAAATAATATCTTTTATTTAAATTTAATTATAAAATATGTAAATATTTCAGGCCATGGATAGGCTCAAAGAATCGAACTAAGATTTTTTTGGGCCAGACAGGGTCAAATGCGTGCCTAGGCTTAGAATTCAAAATTACGTAAAAGTAATTACATTTACAATAAAATAAAAAATGATGTAAAATATACTCAAACCCGAACCCGACCTAAACCCAAACCTAAACTCGAATTGGTCCAAACTCGAATTAACCCGAATCCAAATAGATCTGAACCCGAATTAGTTCGAACCCAAAGTAGTCTGAACTTGAATAGACCCAAACCCAAAAAAATCTGAACTTAAAGAAATCCATCCCGAACCCGCCTAATTGCTACCTTTACAAAAAAAAATAACCAACCTTGGTCTCCTTCCGTCGCTCTGAAACCTGTGTCCTTTCACTTTTTTCACTTCCTAAACCTTTTTTCCACCAAATTTTACAACTCAAAATCCTCTAACAACCCTAAAACCAAAACCTTAAAACGTAAAAATTTCTTCCTTCTCTTTTTTTTTTTTTTTTTGGTATGTGTTTTTTTGTGGTGTGTGTATCTATTGGGACTTCTGAATTTTTTTTGGGAAGTTTTGGGTACTCAATTAAGGGTGAATTTTGAATTGCTATTTGTAAATAAATAAATAATGAAAAGATGATACAAATCTTTCAAAATTTTTGTAAAAAGATGGAGGCAAATCTTTTTTTTCCCCAAATGCTTTTACAATTATTTATTTATTTTTTGTTTTTAATGGCTGTGTATAACTAAAGAAATTTGTATTGTACATTGGACAATACAATCAAACAAGACATGGATAACAGAAAACCAAAACCAAAACGTGTAGTGACTAATGACACTGACAAGATCGGTTTCTTTTCACTTTTTTTCTTGGCTTTCTCCGCCCATGATGACATGGAAGCTCAATTAGAGAGCTTTGCACTCTCATTTACAAATAGTTGAATTAATTGTTATAATTCTCTAATAATCTAACATCTTTATATCCTTCCTTATGTTCATAAAAGGGTACAAGATCAAGAAAGTTACGTATATTCTTGTCAAAGTACATCGAATGTGACTTTTTATTGGCAACTAATAATGTCGATAAAAGTATTCTCCACAATCCACAAACAATTTGCCACCAAAATGCTTTGGCTAATAAACTTATCTATAGTTCAAGTAATTTTGTGTAGCTTAGTAAATTCAATTCATATTAAATTGAATTTAGATAAAGATTTTTATACTTTAAGTTGACCTAATTTGAATTACTATTTACATAATAAAAAATTTTTATTTAAATTTAATTATAAATATTAATATAAAAATATTTTTTAATTTTTAATATTATTTTATATAATAAAATGAACTTTTGGACTTAAAAGAAAAAAAATTTCAAGCTGCAACCCTAGGATTAAACTATCACTAAATTTTGGGAAAGACATATTTGTAATAAAGAAAAAGTGAAGACACACAATTGCAATGGACATTTATACAACCAGTGGCTTAGTTAAAGAGGCAGGTCAGGGCCTTCTCCAATCCCTCCCCATAAATACTTTAAAACTCTTAAATTACCTTGTATCATTACTTGGAAATAAGGTAAAATTATATTTATCTTTCCAAAAATTTCAATTTGGTCTATCATAAAATTTGTAATTTAATATGATAAATTTGCTAGTACTTTTAGTTTATACATTATTCATTGTTATTAGCTTAATTCTCTTTACTCAATCAAATAGATGATTTACATTAATTATTGTATTAATACTTTTCATTCTATGCTCATAATGAAAAAATTAAAAAAAAAAAGCTAAACTATTACAATATTGAATATAAATTGTACATTACTTATTATCCTTTTCTTAAATGCATGTAATAAATAATCTTATGATTTTCTTTTGTAATATTAAATAATTTTACGCATATTGTAATTAGAATATAATTTCTTTCACATTATGCAACCTTATTTATAATATTTGAAAATTAAAAAATAACTCTTATGAGAATTTTATATATTGTTTGTAATTTTAATATTATATATAATATTTACATCTAATATTTTCATAATAGAGTTGTTCACAATCGAGCCGCACTAAATTCAAATAGCAAAAAAGTTTACTTGCCTAGTCCAGTCTATCTTGTCTGCGTTTTGATATCATTTTTTAATACTAAAAGGATTTATCTTTTATTTTTAAAAAATATTATATAATTAAAATTAAATAAATATAGTTTTAAATTAAAAAATAAATCCAAAATAGTTTCAAACTCTATATATATATATATATATATATATATATATATATATATCTTGACTCTTCTCAATAATAAATATGACTCACCTCTGTGTCCAACTCAATACCCTCCGGCCCAACCAAGAATGCATTGCTTGGGCCAGCACTCTTTCATTTTATATTGGCCAATCCTTTTTATTTTTTATTTTTTTTGTGCTTAACTAGATTTAATAGTAAGTTGTTAAGTCTTATAATTTTAAACATGAAACGAATATAATATAAAAAATTAAAATATAATATAACATAAATATATAAATATAATAAATTTATATAATATAAATTATTAACGTATCAAAAATTATTATTACTTTTTTTGAAAAATATGAAGGATAAATTAGTTGACTTACAAGTCATGATGAAATCTATCATACCCGATAAGTGTCGCACACTCAACGGCCAACATGAAATTTTTAAGTAGAATTCGAAAACAAAACTACTTATATTATTTAGACATGTGAAGTTATCAATTAAGCCAATTCCTTAATGGTATATTAACTGTGATTTCTACTTAATTTGATCATAGGTCGATAGCATTAATTAAAAAAATCAATTAATCCTCTCCTGTTCTTTTGCATTAATGAAACAGTTTTATATGAAATCAACAATTTGTAAAATTGTTAGTATATACCCTTAAAGTTTATCAGATTGGACCAAGAAATATATAGTTAGAAATTCAAACCAATTACTATTCTTTAATAATTCAAGATTTTCTTTCATGTTAAGATCCCACAAAATTAATCATTTAGATATAACTGTTGAATTTTAATCTTTTAAAGCCTTCATTTTTTTTAACAAAAAATACGAGAAAAAAATATAATAGCAACATAGTTATGTTGAAAATGAAAAAGGAAATTGATATTTCAGGCCCATGGCCATAAAGAAGTAGATATAAAATAAAATAAATAAATAAATACTATTTCAAAAAAGTTTTAAAGCTTTTTGATATTTCTTCCATTCATTCTTTTTGCCTAATTAGAAGTTCATAAGTCTTACGTTTTAGAACATATCATGGAGTTCAAACTCTGATACTTCTCTAATCTCTTTTATTTCTATTTACTCATTCTTTTATTTAATCAAATAATTTTATAAATTTTCACGAATTTAAATATCAAAACATATCATAAAATTCGAACTTTGACACTCTTTTAACTTCGCAAGTCCACCTTAACCTTCCCATGAAAACCTCGTTAACCCTCTTACCAATTAAAAGATATTAACATAAACCATAATGTTTTTTTTTTTTTTTTTACGAATCTTCCTTTCTTGGAAATTCAATACGTATTGTCTAGATATGTTCCAGAAATCTACTCTAGGTATCGACAACCTTGTATAAAATTGCCACATATTAGCATTAAACTTTGTAACATTAAAATAATATTCCAAAGGTGTGAAAGACTACATACTAGTTGTCGACATTTTGATAAGTTAATAATAAATAATAATTAAGTATTTGTCCTAAAGCAAACCAAAAAAAAAATAAACACAACGGATTGCACTTAGCAGTTAATGAATCATTAATTCCTTGATTGCAAGTTAGGTCAGTCGGCCGGGCAGATTTTTATTTTAACGAGCCAATTAGTTTATCCATTTGGCTGTTTCCTAACAAGTTTGTAGTCATAGTCTCCTACATTTCAGGCTAAATGCGAGTTCTACGAAGTTTCTTTAGCAAGAAAATAAAAAAAAAAAAAAACCTGAAAATTTTAAATATAATCGTACAAATAAATACATATGAAATAATAAATATATAACATAATATAAAATAAATATATATTTAAAATTTTTATAACATTAATTATTACATATTAAAATTTATAAAAAAATAAATTATTTTAAATACGATTAAAATATATTTAAGACACGTATTAAGATTTATAAAAAACCATAACACTTTAGTTATTATGAAAATAGTACGGGTATCGTTTTAGTTGATTTTTTCTTGTCGAAGATTTCGTTCAGAATGTCCTTTGCGACAGGACAGGAATTTGACGCGCAAAAACATTCATTATTTTCTACGAAAATTTTCCTTGTTCTAAGTTGTGATCTGCATGCTTATGAATTGAAAAAAAAAAAAAAAGTGTTTTGAAATGAATTTTTAATAAAATTTTTTTATAGTTCATAAATAATGAAAAATATAGTAATAGATTTCATAATTAATTGTAATTGTAATTATTAAATTTTATATGATTCGCATGATAATTAAGTAGATTAAAATAATTAATTATTCAATTATAATAAAGGTAATATTATTTAAATAAATTTTATTGAAGATAAAACTTTAGTGAAAATAGTTAAAAGCAATTAAAACTCTACTTCTAATTAGAATATGAACTCTTTGACAGGAAGATACAACTCTAATTAATAATCTAATATAAGTCATAATCTAGTTTATGTAAAGTGAATGTTCATGTGATCAGAACGAGATCATATTCTTGATCAATAATGATTAGACGTACATTTCTCAAATTAAATCTTAAAGTAAAATTTACATGAAGTATTAATAAAAATAAAATAAAATTTTTATACTTTTACAATTTTTGTAACACATCACAGCAATTATGCTTTGTAGTTATTTACTATAATAATTATTGATTTACACTATAGACATATCTTATATTTTTTTAATGCTTTACAAGTAAAATTATTTATTATTATTGAAAAAACCTTTTTATTTTAATGAAAATTTCATTTCACATTGACGTATTATTATATACATATGATTATGAACGTAAAGTGTGAAAGAACTTGCTTGTTAACTTCCGCCAAAGTTAATATATATATATATATATATATATTTGTTGCTAGCTCATCAGAATCATGAAGTTTTATTATGATATGATTATGTAACTTCTCTGTTGTTTCCCTTGGGGAAAAAAAATTGCAATTTGATTGTCATAATATATTCCAAAAATATGCATTTCTTGACAATTTCTTGAATTATTTTCAATTTTAATGCTATCCAATAGTTTAAACCTATCATTTGTTTAATGCTATATCAATTGTCTTTGAACTATTTTTTATTTGTATATATGGTTCAAATAGCTTTCAACAGTCCATAGCTAAATATATATATATATATATATATAATTAAAATCCAAAAACTTCTTTATAGATTTAATTATATGCTGGTAACATTGACATATATAAGGATTATTAAATCAACAGTCCTTAAAATAAAGAAATTAAAAAAAAAAACAAAAAACATAGATCAGTCTTAAAATTATATACCTGTCCATTTGTCTTCGACATTATCCAGCATTGTTACCGTGTGGGCAGAAAATGCTAATGTAATGTAAGAATAATGATATTGTATTCTACGTTATTTAGATTAATTTTGAACGAGTGTATGCTTGATTTGAGTAAATTTATTTTTAAAAAAATTTGTATATATTTGGAGAATTATAGTTATATTTATATTTGAATATGTGTCGGACACGAATATTTTAAAATATATATAAAGAATCTAATTAACGTAAATTGTATTATGGTTGGAAGAAGTAGCAATTGCCATCTGGGATAGGGATTTAAATGGCTATCGGAGACTTCTTTTCCGTCGTATCATCATTATAAAATTTAGAGGAATTATGAATTATTAATAATTGTTATGAAAAATCGTCCTTAAAAACTTTAGAGACAAAAAATCATCTTAATACTCATTTTCTAAAATTGTATATTTGAGAAGTTTTGGAGATAATATTTGTCCCAATATTGTTAAATTAGGAATGACATTAGTCCCCGATACTACAAAATTCAAGATAGAGATGATATTTTTATAATCGTCTCCTTATATCATCTCTAAAAATCTATTATTTTATAATGCATATTTATCGCAACTGTGAAATATAATAAATATTATCACTATCAATTGCAGTTCGACGATAGAAAAAATTAAAATTATAAAATAATGATCATAACGTCACATTATGATCGCTAATTAAATCCTTTATTGCCATTATTGTATAACCCTTGACTTTCTAGGTAATAATGAAGGAATGAAAATGGTATATGCTATTTGATACCGGTGCTTATTCTTGGAGACATAAGAGATCATATGTATTTATACCATCACCTTCTACTCACACCTAAGTCACTTTGCAAACTCCGGCCTCTTTATTCCCTTTTGCCTGAGCCTAGAAGCAGGCCTTTTATCTTCAAAAGGTCAGGTTGTTCTGAATCATTAATCCGGAATTTCGATGAAAAGCTAAAAATTATTTGTTTTATTGGCAAATGACATGGGATTATTTGAATTTATGTTCTATTAATTTCTTCTTTTTTTTCATCTTGTTTCAGGTAAGAAAAAAATCAGAAATTTTGAGGGAGATAGATTACCCATTAATTGAGATCCGTAGCCATGGCTAACCAGCTTGGAGTTCTGAATGCCCTGGATGCAGCAAAGACACAGTGGTACCATTTCACTGCAATTGTAATTGCAGGAATGGGTTTCTTTACTGATGCTTATGACCTTTTTTGCATCTCCCTCATAACAAAATTGCTTGGTCGAATTTACTACCACCATGATGGAGATCATAAGCCCGGAACCTTGCCTCCTAGAGTAGCAGCTGCCGTTAATGGCGTGGCCTTTTGTGGCACTTTAGCTGGTCAGCTTTTCTTTGGCTGGCTCGGTGACAAATTGGGGAGAAAAAAAGTTTATGGACTTACCCTGATGCTCATGGTGATCTGTTCCATTGCCTCGGGGCTTTCCTTTGGGAAGTCTCCGAATGGTGTCATGGCAACGCTGTGTTTCTTCAGGTTTTGGCTTGGTTTCGGAATTGGTGGCGACTATCCACTGTCAGCCACGATTATGTCTGAATATGCCAACAAGAGGACTCGTGGAGCATTTATCTCGGCTGTTTTCGCGATGCAAGGATTTGGAATTTTGGTAGGCGGGATTGTTGCACTTATTGTGTCAGCAGCATTCGATCATGCGTACAAGGCCCCTCCATATTCCGTTAACCCGAAGGACTCAACTGCGCCTGAAGCCGACTACATATGGCGGATCATCCTGATGTTTGGAGCAGTCCCGGCTCTTCTCACTTACTACTGGCGAATGAAGATGCCTGAGACCGCCCGTTACACCGCCCTCATTGCCAAAAACGCCAAACAAGCTGCCGCAGACATGTCCAAGGTGTTGCAAGTGAAGCTGGAAGCTGAAGAAGAGAAGGTCGAGAAGATAGCAACAGCATCATCCAACTCTTTTGGTCTTTTCAGTAAGGAATTCGCCCGTCGCCATGGATTACACTTGGTTGGAACAACTACTACTTGGTTCTTATTGGACATTGCCTATTACAGCTCCAACCTATTTCAAAAAGACATCTTCAGTGCAATCGGCTGGCTTCCGAAAGCCGAAACCATGAGCGCAACTCACGAGGTTTATCGCGTTGCGAAGGCCCAAACACTCATTGCACTTTGCGGCACCGTTCCTGGGTACTGGTTTACGGTAGCTTTAATCGACTACATCGGCAGGTTCACGATTCAATTGATGGGCTTCTTCTTCATGACTGTGTTCATGTTCGCCCTTGCCATCCCTTACCATCACTGGAGGTCTCACCATGCGGGGTTCCTCATCATGTACTCATTGACCTTTTTCTTTGCAAACTTCGGACCCAACGCCACGACATTTGTCGTGCCGGCTGAAATTTTCCCAGCAAGGCTGAGATCAACCTGCCATGGGATATCGGCAGCAGCTGGGAAAGCAGGGGCCATAGTTGGTGCATTTGGGTTCTTGTATTCTTCACAAAGCACCGATCATCCTGATGCAGGTTACCCACCTGGTATTGGGGTGAAAAACTCACTGATGGTGCTTGGTGGGATCAGCTTCCTTGGGATGCTTTTCACTTTTTTGGTTCCTGAGTCAAAGGGAAGATCGTTGGAAGAGCTTTCACGTGAAAATGAAGAGGACGATCATGAGAAGCAGCATAAATCTTCTCAGACACCTCTGGTCTGAACTATAATTACCAAAAACGCGGTATACGAGGGAGATGCAGTATGAGTACATGGCGTGGTATGCTAGTTCTCTAAATATTGGTATGTTGGGTAGATTTAATTGGTATGTTTTTCGGAGTTGTGGTACATTTCATTTTAAGTTATAAAACATTTAAATATATTAAAATAATGTATTTAAAGTTGTTTAAAATTAATAAATATATAAATAATGGTGTCACTTTATTTCTTTTTCAATGCATTTTTAATTTTTTTCATACTCCCTGATGTATTTTTAATTTACAATTACAAGTTTTAATGGTGTTGTAACTCTATTTCTCTTTCAATGTACTTAATATTCTTTTTTCGTACTCCCAACGAACTTTTAATTTACTATTACAATTTAACAATGATGTCACTTTAATTTTTCTCCTTTTTTTAATGTATTTTAGCTCTCTTTCGTACCCTCAATGTACCTTTGTTTTAAATTCAAATATCAACAATTCATAGAGTATGATACTCTTGAGTAGAGATTCATTACTCTTCATGTTTCTGATATGGGAATCACCGTATTTCAAGATGCTAAAGAACCGCATTTTGATATGCACAAATCAACGGGTAATTTGTTCGGGACATTAGCGTTCCCCCGAGAACTATGGTATGAACTGAACTATAGCAAAGTTAGACAATGATGTTTCAGATCAAAACATAATGTATTTCCAAAAAAAAAATTACCATAACAGAAGATGTAAGTGAAGGAGTAAAATAATGTTATGATGGTATACATCCAATAGTAATTTAATCGCAAAATTATGTTTTTTTAGTAATGATTTAATAATGGATCCCTCGTTCTCCTACATCAATATATTGATGTCATATTATCTGTAACTGGTTTTGAAGCTTTGCTTATTTCCATAGCCACCATTTAAGTTTAACTACGTCAACTGCAAAAACATTCATGGAGGCTGAGTTAAACAACTCTCTGCTCATTTTAAGTGTTCCATCATCATATATATACAATTTAAAGCACATAAACTCAAACCAATGAACTTAGGTATACAAATATAAGGCGAAAACGAGATACATGTCTTATAAGTTATTTAGGTTCAACTTGAAAAAAATTTAAATTTGGTTTAGTTTATCAAGCTGAGCTTGAGCGAATCGAATTAGAGTACTCTAATGTCCAGCTCAAGAAGCTAACAAGTCTAATTATTTTAAATATATATTTTATTATTTTTTATTAATATTGAAAAAATATTTATGTCAACTTGAAATCAAATTCAAGTACAAATAATTATATTTAAATTTGAGCATGCAAATCACAGTTTAATTTTTACTACATAAACGAACTTAATCATGCTATTTGAATTGAGCCTGATAATTGAGAAGGGTCATTTTGGGAATTATCCTACTTGTTTGATGGCATCAAAATAGGACTCGAATTCAGGATCACTTCAAACATGGAGATGAGTTTTACAAATTGAGTCAACCTATACATGGTATATATAATGTATCCGTGTATAAAATGCAAATGGTGGGCGAAAGAAAATGGGCCAGACTGTTATAATTCGATTGAGATGCAAATGGGCCACATACATTAGCAAGTCCAAAACTATAAAAATGGCAGCCCAATTTGATAGAGGCGGTTTTAAGCCCTAAATTATTTCAGCGAAAGGGGAAGAATAGGAATCCACTGAATTCCAAGTAAATTCCAGAAATCTCTCAATCAATCAGCAGGAAGGAGGAGGAGAAGTTCCATAGTGAGACGATGTCGGATGCCTACGAGAGAGTGAAGGGAGGTAGATTAACCTTCAAAGGAGGAAGCTTAGCCTCTCGTAAATCCATCGACAAAACTAAGAAGAAGCACAAGAAGAAAAAGGTCGCCGACGATGAATCTCAGCGTTCCCTCGACGCTGCTGCCGCCGCTGTTGAAGGTGCCGAATCTGGAGGCGATGTCTACACGATCGACGCGGCTAAAAAGATGAAGTACGAGGAGCTTTTCCCCGTGGAGGCTAAGAAGTTCGGTTACGACCCCAAAAACCCTAAAGCCAAATCGGTGGAAGAAGCCCTCGATGATCGTGTTAAGAAGAAAGCTGATCGTTACTGTAAATGAGCTTCACCTCCCGTTAAATATTGAAGTTATGTATTTTAATACAGTTGTTTTAGGATTTAACTCGATGATTCTGGTGTGGGTTTCAGCCAATTCTGATGCTTAAGTAATTTTCTGAGGCTAAAATTGAATAATTGATCATTGTTTGTGCATTGTGCAGCATTTAGATTCATCGATTGAATTGATATGGCATTGTTCTGTGGTTGATTTTTAAGACTCTTTGATTCTTCTTTTAGCTAACAAAGTTAATGGATTGTTTGAACTGCTTTCGGAAACTACTAATTCTGCTCTTGCTTTTATATGACTACTTGATACTCATGATCATTGTCACATAGCTCTTGCTTCAACCATTAGGTTCATATGTTCAACATATGCACTGTTTTGTCTTACTTCATCTGACTGTTCATTTTTCTTGAAAAATTTATATCCGACACATCATTGGACGTAATTATAGAAATATGACTTCTAAGAATTTTCAAACATTGGAAGAACATTAAAAAAAATTTAACATATCTATATCGGACACTTATACATTTACATCCGAATCTGAATAACATTGTTCGCACCCGATTTCAAGTAACGTGCTTGTTGCCTGTGGCTATGGTTTCTATATTTCAAGTAACGCACCCGATTTGCTTCAATTGATTTCGTTCCAAGATTTCAGAAGCTACTAATTTAGTTTTTGCTTTTCTGTGACTTAATTGCTATGCACGATCACCGTCACCAAGGTGTTGCTTTAACCATTAGATTCATCTATTGAACATATGCACTGTTCTGTGTCTTTCATTGTTGTTACTTAGCTTCAGCTAAACAAACTAAATGGATTGCTTCAATTGCTTTCATCCCAAGATTTCAGAAACTACTCATTTAGCTCTTGCTTTTCTGACTACTTGATATTCATGATCACCTATGTTCATGAACCCTTTATTTTTCCTGAAACACATATTCAGATATTAGTACGAGGATTTGTTCTTTTAAATATATGAAAAAACTTTTAAAATTTGAACATATTTATATCAGACATATATTCGTATTTAACACTCGCTCTCAAAGTCTAGGTAACATAAATGAACACCATCACCAAGCACTTGCTTCAACCATTAGATTCATGTGTTGAACATATGCATTGTTCTGTGTCTTGCGCTCTGGTCATATCTATGGTTTCTATGTCGCGTACACGTCTTCCTCTTTGTCGGCTAAACAAACTTATTGGATTGATTCAATTGCTTTCATTCCAGATTTCAGAAACTAATAATTAAACTTGTGTTTCTGGATGCTAACTAAGCATGTGTGTTATAACCTTTACTACAATTTTTTGGTTACAACCCTAAGCAGAGTTCTGTCGGTTAGTATGGGTAATGCATTTTTAAAGGTTATAATGGGTATGCAGACAAATCGAATTTAAGTTGGATTTAAGCAAACAAATCGAAATTAAGTCGGGCTCAAGTAAAATATTAATATTTTGTAGGCCAACAAATCGGATTTAAGTCATGTTCAAGCAAACAAATTAGATTTAAGTCGGGCTCAAGCAAAATATTAATATTCTATAGGCCATGCCGAAGCCCAACCTTAAATACAAGTAGGTTTTTTTTTTTTTTTTCAAGTTCATCCATGTTCTTTAGTCTTCTTACAAAGTTCTCTGCAATATTTTTGTATCAGTAAAGGTGATAATATTATGAAAATTAGCTAAAAAACAGTACTTGAAAACTTTTAATAATTTGAAGATTACTTTTGGAAGAATTTGTATTCTGAGTCCAATTGAGATGTCCAATCAAAGATTAATGACTTTAAATGTTAATATCACTAATATTTTTATAGTATTTTCCTTATAATTGAATAATACTTTTATACAAAAATATATATATTTTTAGCATTATACTTATACTTTTATTTTCCAAATACATAATTAAAAAAAAATCTAACATTATAGATAATGATGCACGTTAAAATTTTCAAAAAATAAGAAAATTTTATGACTATATTTAAGAGAGATATATAATATAACATAAAATTTTTAAAAATAGTATAAAAATTAAAAAATAAAATGGAGTAAAAAAGCAAAAAATAATAGTTATACATGTGAGATGAAGAGAAAAGAAAAATATTTACCTATTTTAAATAAAAAAAAAAATCTTCCATGGGAGTCTTCTTTTTAGTATAAAAAAATTAAAATCTAAAGATAAAAAATACGATTATGTTAAAATTTGAATATAAACTTTTAAATATAATCTTTTAAAGGGATGATTATATAATCCATTGGGCTAAGCCCAAAATTTTATTTATATATATATATATATATATATAATTGTAATACCCTAATTTAATTTAACGGGTTTTCTTTTCCTTGAAGCAAAGGTAGGTTTTAAGACTTCTTTTCCTTTAGCAAATTAACCTGTTTTTAGTGGAATAGCCTTGGGTTTTTGAGAGAGTAGTGTTGATCATGGCAAGAAGCGAACCGCGGTTTCAGGTAACCGTAGAACTTCTGACTGTAACTCCAAGCCACGCTTGCCTGACAGGATTTGTACTTCATATTCGTACGTTCCTTGAGGATGATAATGGCAATGTGCGAGAGGATGATCGGGCCGGGGGGGAATTCCAGGAAGACTTGATTTTGCCAGAATTTATGTTTGGCTGCGATCGCCACCGTGAATTTGTAGCTTATTGTTTAATTGCAGCTGGATGGCGTGATGAAGGCAGCCTTGAAAGGATATTGGATGAGGCCTTTTCCGATGCGAAATCGATTTTAGAAAAAGAGAAAGCGAAGAGGAATCAAAATAATAATAATAATAATCGTGGATTTAACGGTATTCCAACGATAATATTACGAGTTAAGAAGTTCTTGAGATGGGAAGATGAGTCAGAGGCTATGATGGCGTCGTCGGAGTTCCCAACGGAAGAAGATCCGAAACCAGTTCCTGCCACGAAAGAATCGATCCAGGCTTTGCAGAAAGTGAAGGTTGAAGGTGATGGTGATGGCGATGGTCTTGAGTGCGTGATCTGCATGGAGAAGCTCGTATCGTCTGGATCAGAGTTCGTCACTTGCATGCCATGTTCCCATCTCTTCCATGGAGACTGTATCGAGAATTGGCTGAACACCAGTCATCTCTGTCCATTGTGCCGCTTTCAGATGCCAACTGACGGGACCGGGATAATGTAGGTTTTCCTTTTTCAATTAGATTTATTGCAAATGTTTGAAGTTTAAAGTTTAAACAATATTAGGAAAACATTGATATTTTTTCATGTATAATCATAATTTAAATGGAATTTGAATTAGAAAACGATTTTATATTATATTTTAATTTGACTAATCATACGTGCATAAATATGTCAATTCTAACATGAATCCAAAAAATTCAATCAATTCATACAAATTTGAACTTAACCAATCTAATTTAATTCAACAACTTAAAATTGATTAACCTGAACCTCAAAATGATCTAGATTCAGAATAACTCGAACTCAAAATAAATCAAATTACCCAAATAATAAAATCCAATAAATCAAGTGTTAACTTTGATTGGCACGAACTCAATTAAACCATGTTTAAACTTGATTAACTCGAACCTGAAATGACATAAATTCATAATGACCTAGTCTTAAACTCGATTGATACAAACTTAAAATGACTCAAGCCCAAAATAACCTAACTTGGAATTACTCGAAACCAAAGTGATTCAAACCTGAAATAAATCCGAAATAACCTGAACCCAAGACCACCTGAAAATATAAAAATCTAAAATATTTCAACCCAAATTAACCCGACTTGCCCAACTAATAGGCGTACACACATAATTGTCTATTTAACTTTGTAGATAATTATATATTACTTGAATTTTTTTTATTTTTTTAAAAAGCAATTGTGTTTGATACTTGTGTCGATGTTTATTCAAATGAGTATGGAGTTAAAATATTTCAAATATATATAAAAAAAACCTTTAAAAAATTACATATATTCATATATAAATATTTGTATCCGATACTCATAGTGAGTTCAGATATCATAACTCTAATATATGTAGCAGCATCGGAGGGAACATTGACAAAGTCGATCAAAATTCTGATAAATGGAGTTACGTTGATTATTGTTGATAGTCTGATAGAAATGCCAGCATTGCAAGGGAACATTCAAAAACTCAAGTACCGATATGAAAAGAGTTAAGAAGGATTCAAAGACAGAATTCATTTTCCTTTAACTACATCTTGGTGGGTGGGAGACTCAAAGGTGCCCTTGAGTTGCGGTTCAGAAATTCTTTTTATTTTATTTTTTTAGATTTGGGTTGATTTGAAAGTCTAATTTATTATTTAAAATAATATTAAAAACTATTTGTATAATAATATTTATAACTAAATTTAAATAAAAAATAAATTTTTTTTATTTAAATAGTAATTTGAGTTATACTGATTTAATTAAGAAAACTTATAATCAAGCTCGATTCAATACAAGTTGAATCGAGTGAACTGCTTGTCCCATGAACAAATTTATGGGAGACGAGCAAAAGGGCCCTTAAATTTTTCCTAATTTTCTTAAAAATTCTTTGAATATAATGTACCATCACTTAAAAATAAGATAAAAATATGTTTGTTCACAAAAATAATTTTAGTTTGACCTCTTTGTAGGATTTATAATTTGATATAATAAGTTTGTTAACCCTTTTAGTTTAAACTTTGTTTATTTTATTAGATTAATTCTTTCTATTATCTTTTCAACCAATCAAGTAGAGACATTTAAATAAATTATTGTATTAATAAAGCGAAAAACAAATGAAAAAATGGTTAAACCATTACAATATCTAATACTTGCATTATACTTTTTTTCTAATTTATGTAATCTTATGTTTTTCTTTTTTAAAATGAAATAATTCTATGCCTATTTTAATTATTTTAGTTAGACTATACATTTTTGTTAACATTGAAACTTTTTAAAGTTTTACAAATACAATCGTAATTATACTATTTAAAAATTGAAAACTTTTTTATTTCATTATAAGAAATTTATATATAGTTCGCAATTTTAATATC
>JBBYHL010000013.1:5534552-5545635 GCA_038381835.1 Adansonia madagascariensis | reverse complement strand
AAAAAAAAAAAAAAAACCTCATTGACGGGCAAAGCAAACAGAATATGCATGAATTTAGACAACTTTTCCCTGTTCTTTCCACATCACTGCGAAGGAGTTCTGGTTCTGGGGGACCCAAACCTGTTATCCGTAATTAACATTTTGAATGTGAACATTGATACCTTTCAAGTTCCGTTTTTTTTTTTTTTTTAGGTTTACATTTTGATGACCAAATCAATTATTTTAATCAAGCAAATGGGTGTTCTAAATGGCTGATTTATGTAATGAAAATTACAATAATAAAAAAACTATCTGATGGAAAGATAGTTACCATTTCTCTATAGATGTTCATAAATTGTAGTTTGCACCTTGTAAAAAGGAGATGGCAAATTTTAAAAACTATATACGGCATTGGCAGTCGAGCTCTATGTTACTTTGATTTTTCCTTTTAAAAAAAATTCTCATATTTTATATTTGTTTCCGAAGTAATTTTAGGTATGAGCATAGAAATTTAACCCTTCAAATATGTAAAAAAATTTTAAAATATTGAATATATCCGTATCGAACATATATATATATATCTTATACTTATATTTGAATCCGAATAACATCGTTCGAGCTTAGCTAGTGATACAGGCTGCACATCGTAGTCACTTATCATAGGCATAGTCGGAGTGAAGTTCTAAGCGCATCTGTTTTAAAAGCAACTTTTCAACATCACCAGCAAAGGTTGCCAAAATTTGTCTAATGTGCATATCAAAGTAATTTGCCTTTTCTTAATGAACGAAATTAATGGAGAAAAAAAGCATTTGGAGTAAATATGGAATTTATCAAATTCACAAGAGCAGAAAAAAAGGGAACAAGAGAGCTGGAAAAATCAATTATCATCGTCCTATGATAATTGGAACCACTAAATGCAATTTCAACATTCAGAACCATTTCTTTAGAACCTGAACAAATTAGAAGGATAAAACCTAACAAGCATGGAGACAAATACGCAATATGAGTATGACATGATACGGATATGGGGATACAAAAATTTTTATAAAATTAAAATATAGGTATGGTAAGACACGGTAAAATTGATACTTTTCAATTAAATATTAACATGCATAACTTTTTAATTTTTTTAAAATTTATTTTTAATTTAAAATTTCTAACTTTAGAAAAACTTTTTAGAACCAAATTGCTCATTTTGCTCATTATTAATTACATATTTGGGAGAAAGATACATTAAAAACCTTCATCAAGTGTCTAAACGTATCCAACTATGTCTTAACTATATTTTAATCATGTCCAATTTATTTATTTATTTTTTTTATATGTTCTTGTATGTCCAACATTTTTGTTTTTTATAACATATACTTGCATGTTCAACATATATTCTGCTGTGTCAAACGACACGTGCACCCCGACATAAGTGTTTGTGCTTCATACGCAGTCACCACCATTAGGTATAAGCTTTAATTATCCTCATTGTTTCTATGCTAAAATGCCGCTCACACTACTTTGTTCCGGCCACCTTTCACATTTGCAAAAATTGTTCTAAATACATTTATTTTTATTTAAAGGTGCATTTTTCTTAGGCCTTAATCAACCTTACAGTTGTACTTAATCAACGCAAAAATTGCTATGCTGGTACCGCAGTAGCTTAATTAAACCTGAAAGTTGCATTTAATCAACCCAAAATTTGTTGTTTCTTAAGCCTTAATTACGGTTTTGTCCAAGAAAACGTTTCAGAGGTTGAAAATGATATGAACAATTAGATACCCAATCGAGTACACAATTAACGCAAGATTCAAGGCTTCATTCTACGACCATGACGCTCTAGCCGGTTCTACCTTCTGGGTAGTTTTCAATACTAGCACCCTAGCAATCATTCAAGGAGTAAAAGGACGATGAAACATTTCCATGCTCAGAATGAAAGTTATAAACAGACCAGGGCAATGGTCTCAGTGAATCAATTTAAGTTGATCAAATGGAAAGCCTGGCAAAATTCATACTCCCGATGGTGTTAATACTGTTACATATTGAAGAGGATAAATTTCAAATTCGAGCATCTGATCTTAACACTTAAATGCATGAAAAACGATGCATGATGGAAATCGTACAATATCAAACAACCTAACCGTAGATGCAGTATACATACTGTCTAAAGAAAAACATTAAAAACGTACTCAAAAGACTTTTCTCGTCCTGCATCGCAATCTTCAGTAACGCGGTTTCAATGTCAAATACTCCGAATCTGCGAAAGCTTGTTCTCAAGTCACTTGAGAATACCTTAATGCGAAAATTTGCTGTCTCACTTCAAACATCTGAGCTTCTTTGCTGCATCTGTGATGCTCGGGCTTATCTCAGGATGTTTCAACTCGAGCAATTTTTCAAGTCTAAGAGTGGCTTCAGGTATGCAATCCTCCTCGATGTAAGAATCCGAACAAAGACCAAAAATTACAAGGTTGACCTCTCCCTCTAGTTGAAGGCAAAATAAGTGGCTAAAGACCTGAAAGGTGAGCATAACATTACAAACTTCCAATCAGATTTACACGGCTATGTGCTGATATAAATGTAGTAAACATGAAAGAACAAAAACTTGTTAATGCCAAGAATTACTGCTAGTTTTCTAAATTCCTATATCCTGTTGCTGTTAATAAGTTCCTACAGTTAAAATAATCATATCAGAAATCAATCAATTAAAACAACAAAGCTAAATTTATCAAAATCAACAGTTGCTTTCTGACTACATTGGAAACAGCAAACAATTCTACCTCAAAACCGCTTTAAGAACAGTATTGCACGCAGATAGACGATGTCTATAATGACTGAAAACTTTGAATGCATGTTGTTCCAACTCTCCATTTTTCTTAAAGTATCAGTGTCTGACACCCGTATCCGATGCATATTTGGCCATAGATATGACCCTTCAAAGGCCCTCCAAGTACAAGGAAAATTTTAAAAATATATATATAAATAAAACATATCCATATCAGACACGTACCGATATCTGACACTCATACCTGAATCTAAGTAAAATAGTTTTGAATTATTAGAAGTTGGCGAAAAAGCTAAGATGATAATAGAGCAGATAAAAGTTGCTCAAAAGTGAATCTCATTAGATAGAGGTTCTTTCAGAATTCAGTGATCACAAGGAATATAGTGATAATGCAGCAAGGTATGACTGGTATATATGAATCACAGATAATGTTAAGCCGTTATGTCAAGTCCTATGTCACTCCAACTCTTCATTTTTCTTGAAGTACCGGTGTCCGACACATATTCGGTCATAAATATGGGGATATTACCCTCGAAGGACCCTATAAACACATGCAAAACTTAAAAAAATAAACATAACCCTGTCGGACACATACCCGTATCCAATAATCAAACCCAAGTCCGACTAACATAGGTCAAGTCAGCCCTTCCCTAAGGTTGTATCCACATCTCCATAGCATTTTTGAAATAAGTTCTGGTTTCAAGTTCTCCGACTGGGGCAAACCTTCAAGCAACAAAACTCAATAAACATCCTCTTAGCGGACTATACCAATTTTCGGACAGTACTCAGGAGTCAGGACTAAATTAGTAAAAAAAGAAGCCTTTGAAATATATTTATATTTGATTTATAGAGAGAGAATAAAACTAGGAAACAAGAAATAAACTTTTAAGTGACAATAGTTGTGAAGTTCTTAATTCTCACCTCTTTCATCCTTGAAACAACTGCATCCTTAATGGCGTGAGACCTTGAGACCAAATTAATAACAAAGAGACCTTGCTTGGAAAGGTTCTCTTTTACGTTTCGAAGAAAAGATTCTTCCACAAAAGCAGCAGCAGGACATGTCATTCCGGAGCTATAAGACAATATAACAGAAAGGATTAAAAAAATATTACAAGACTTTTAGCTTTTCGATGACAATTGTCTCAACCATTAATAGCTCCACTGACCTTGAGTCTGAAGAGTCCACATCGACAATTATTATGTCAAGAGTGGTACTTCTGCTTTCTGCATCTGAAAATTTGCAACTTCCATTGGAAGAAAGCGGCATTTCATTGCTCAAAGCATCCTTGTTTTTGTGAAGAGGCATATCCCCAGCTGCAGATAAGTTTCTGTAGTTCCGGACAAACTGGATGCCATCAGCAATATGTACCTGAAAACAATTGGAAGGCTTAAGACTTTTAAAGCTCCATAAAGACCATATGCATGCGTTTAATAAACTAAAGAAAAACATGCACACACACAGATAGAGGACTCAGGACCATTCTACAAATCCAGTGTGCCACAGCGCTCCCTTATCAAATATTGAGGTCACCAGGTGAATTCCAGCCATCAGCAATTTTTGTAGTTACTCCACTCTCTCTAGGAAAACTTGCCAAAACTAGCCAATTTTCTCGACATAAAGCGGTTCACCAAGCTTCAGTTAAACCATCAACCCAAGAGGGTTTAAGAAGGTTTGTAAGAAACTGTCAGGTAAAACATAACCATATCCAAGGCCTCATGGGTTTCCCAATTAGACCAAACAGTCCACCCTCTGATGAAATAATTGGAAGGTTTAGCCTAAAGACTTATGAAGGTCAAAATATTAAGCATTGCATCTTTAATGCATCATCTGATTCAAGGCTATTTTGAAGGCCAGTTTGAAGTTGAAACAAAAATAATGTTGATGATAATTGCAATCAAGACATTGACAGTGACGATGATACTAGCTTTTCAGCTAAGGATTAATCTCTTCAAAAAATCTATAATAAAAAATGAAATTAAAGATGCACTGAGGTACAGTTAGTTACCTTCAAATGTTTATCTTCAGTAAAACCAAAGTAATCCCTAGCAAGGTTAAGCATAATAGGATCTAGCTCCACTGCCTGTGAATAAAAATTTTGCACAATTTCCATAAAGTGAAATCGACTTCAAAGACAATGGGAAGAATCATTAAACTTTATAAAACACAATTCTTTTTTGAAAGACGGCTCGGCAGATCCTTGAGGGGTTAACATGGATATTACCTCAATTTGCATAAATTGCATACAACCACGCAGAAACATAGGAAGTAAACCCGCACCAAGACCAATCACAACTGCTTTAACCTGAGAAAGATTATTTTTAACATGAGCAGCACATCCCCAATAAAAAAAAAAAAAAAAAGCATCAATGTTTTCAGAGAAGTTCAATCACATGGCCTTTGCCTATTGAGATTAAACCATTTTGCACCAAAGATTAGACCTCCAACTCTGAAAGTTGGTTAAGTATTGTTGGTTCATGCATGACACACAGCAGAATGACTGACAGTTAAATCAAATGAACACCGAAATACACTTTAATCAAGCAATCATGAATTTTGAATATTCTATGAAGACAAGCAAACCAGGCAATTACAGATATCTAATGGTTGGAGGGCAACAATCTACCAAATATCCCATAAAGAAAAGAGTATGAACCTTACTCTATTCCCAGCTGATGCCACACTTTCCAAATAGGATGAAATCAGAGAAAACCCAGAAATGATCCCTGTATGATACGAACTAGCCAAATAACCATGATACACCTTCATGTTGCTGCTCGATTCTATATGTTAAGAAAAATAATATCAGAAAGACAAACAAGCAGTCTAAAAGAAGCTTTTTCTTTTGGATGCAGTATAGTAATTAAACAATTAAAAAAAGTAATAAGAAAAATCTTAGATGGAAGAGAAATTCAGTATTTTGAAGACATGTCGCTCAAGGACCTAAAAGAACTGGCTCTTCTTCTACAGATGCTGACTAATAAAATGCACAAAATCAGAAGTTTGCTAATCCAATGATTTATTCCACTTATCTTAGAAATAGCATGATATTTCTCTCCCTTTACCAATAATAATACACCAAAAGAAATATTAGTGCCATTCAATCACAGGTATCATATAAAACTAATAGCAAAAGAAAGAAAAAAAAAAAAAAAGGCCCAAAGCCAAAGGTCTAAGACATCAATAAATTCTAAAGAAGAGCATAATGCCACAACAAATGAGTCAGCAAGACCATAGTCTTCCATTTAGTAGCAAATATTCGGTCATCACCGTGTCTCCATGAATTATGGTGCTGACAGGGCAGTGCTATTGTATCTCACAAAATACATCCATCAAGCTTGCTAACTAAGTCACCTACAGTTTAGGCATCACCCAACAAACACCAAAGAATGAGAAACGTGGGCCAGACATGACCAACTAAACAGTAAATTAGCAAAGGATCAACTATTCTGAAAGTCTAGCAAATAACCACTAATTCATTGCTTGTTTTTTCACCGTCAGCACACTACAGTTGTCTGCAGTGCAAGGAAAGTGAAAAACTTTAGATGAAACCTCAATATGCAGTCTTCCAAAGAGAAGTTCCGAGTTCCTGTTTTACCTCCGCTAGTGAAAGCTTCATATACAACATTCACATTAAAAACTTGTTGGAAGAAGTCTCTAATGGTCAAACATGATTTCTCATTCCAATGGCACAATTTCAAAATGCAGAAACAGCTGCAGAAAAAGCATTCCCTGATACTAATTCCTAATTACCATATCCTAAAAAAGTAAAAGACAACATGGTCTTAAAGAATTAGTTTCATAAAATTCCATACATTAACATGTCACATAGCACATAAGCTTTACAATTCAAACAAACTCATCAAGCATTATATAAGAGTAAATCAAAACTACCAAAAATTTTGAAGGAAAAAATATTACCATTGTTTCTTCTCTGCGCTCCTTTTCGTTTGGATTTGGAAGATGAGCTAGCTTTTTTCAGCTCTGTTTCATAAACACTTTTGTCAAACAATCCATCCCTAGTTAACAAAGCTTCAGACTGCACCAGGCTCTCAGTTCTCCGGAAGATAAGGCGACGGAAGGGCAGAGAGCGACTGACATCACCATCAGCATTTTCATAAACAACATCTTCAATAACTATGGGACCAGTCAAGGAAGATGAGCCCTGTAGAAAATACAAGCAATCAATTCAGTCAATAAGAAGGCACCAACCAAGCAACCACATTCTGAAAAAGAATAAATGTTATACAGAACATTACAAATGGCTTAGCAGCCAAGGTGAAGATCTACAGTTATAATTATAAGCAAGACAGCCACCCAATAGAAAACTATTATTTATTTTATCACATGCTTGACATGATGTTCACGTTAATATTTTGTAAGCATGCAACACAATGATTTTTTCAGGGGAGATGATTAACAACTACAGATTCAGAGCAGCTGGCCACTAAATGACAAGAAATGATGCAACATTTATGGATTATGATAATAATGCCCAGGAATGCATTTTGAAATCCCTGTGCAAATTCTATTTGAATATAAAACCAGCCCAATAAGGGCACCCTTTAACTTTTGAGAATGATTGATGTCCTACCAAGCCGTCAAGTCCCAAACATTCTCTCAGTTTCAAAGCTTTTAAGTGGTCAAAGAAGAGGTATAGTGCCTGTGGAAGCTATAACATTGCAGATAACACAATGCCGTACTTAAATTAGAATTTCAAATATAGTTGATTCATATGCTACTTTGGACTTCAAAGAATAACACATGCCAACAACAAATATATACCAAAAATGTTGAAGAAGGAATATTATGCAGCATCTAGTCCAGTAAGGACACTAGAAGACACTAATTCTAGAATCTAGATAATCCCAAGACTTTGCCCTTTTTATTTAACAATGAAGAAAGTAGATAAGAATGAAAACTCTCGTAGATGGTGCTCAAAGTGTTACAAACACATTGTAGTAGAAATAACACAGTAAAGAAGCTATATACCTGGTAAACGACATTTCGCTGCTTAATTCCATCACTCGCTGTCATAAACCTGGTACAGGAAAGCAACAAGAATCCCTCACAGAATGAACAGATTATTGTTTGGCAAAAATGCAAAGAGCAGTGAAGCATAAAAATTGCCATTAGGTAAATTACCAGGTAAAAAAAATTAAACTGATGTTGCTTAGTTCATACTTCATAAAGGACTCAACTTATATATTGTTTTTCTCAAGTTTTAGTCCCTCAAACAAGGGCAAGTGTTTGCTTAAGACAGGTACAAGTTACAATGCCCACCAGAACATAAACCTTTGCAAGCCTTTATATAATCACCAATTTTCTAAAGAAGCTGTGAACAAGAAGCAGTAGTCATGCAATTGTTCCCCATATGTGAAGTCCAAAGATTAAGAGATCAGTCCATTCTCTTCTTTTGCAGTGCAATTAACACTTTTTATTCTACAAGACATGGACCAAAGTAAAACATAAAAGCATCAAAAGGATGACAGCATTGCCTTCACAAGTTGCAGATCTGTAAATTAAAAGACAATGATAATGGGCGCATTACAAAGCAACCTACTCACCCAACATTTAGAATCCATAGCAATTACAAAGCAACCTACTCACCCAACATTTAGAATCCATAGCAACAAGACGTGAAGATGGAGAGGTAATAGCTAATAGAAAATTTATGAAAGAAGTGAAGATGTACGTACGGAATTTGATCTCCCTTATCATTATCTACAGGCGCCAATGACTTCACCAGAGGAGACAAATCCTTCTGAATAAGATAGCAATATCATCTAAAGACATTAGTTACCAATAAGGAAAGTTGACAAGATAAGCTATATCTGAGTAGCATACCTTAATATCTTCCATACCAGCATCAGCATGGATAGTCTCCAATAAAACCTTCATTCATGACACAGAATTATCCTTAGATGCTTTAACTGGACAATGGGTATACTAAAAGCAGGCATTGAACTTTGTATTAAATTGTTCTAAGGAAAGCTACCATTATTAGACGAGCAGCCTTTGCGCTTTCAACCACCTGCCATTGTCCTTCTTCTGAAGAGAAGAGCCATTCATGAGACCGAGTCTGAAATCTAAGACTGAGTTAAATATTTCAAACAGAACAACATGCTTGCCCCAAACTGGGTATAAATATTAATATACAAAAAATATTCCAAGAAACCCAAGTGCAAATTTAAAAGATTCAATGCTTTTAGCTTTTTCTGTATACATGTTTATGGGTGCTTATTCCTATAAACTAAAAGGAGCTAACATGGTAGCAAGGGAGACAGAAAAACAACTCTTAATAAGTCCCCCACCTGCTTGGATGAGACAGATATAAATAAATAGTAAAAGAAGACAATCTTCATAATCAATAATTCAATGATCTTTTTCATTTTCCTTGTAAACATAGAAGACAAAAGAGAAGAGGAAGGCTCTTAATATAAAATTTTCACATCGTATTCTAGTTTTTTTAAAAAAAAGAAAAGAACACACACACGATGTAATTGATTCTAAAAGACCAACCAGTTCCATACACTCAGATTTCTCAAGTTAGCAAGCAATTACAAACTCAAGATGGAAATTAGCAAATTTGTGGCAAACAAATAATAAAATAAAATATGTTCACTTGTCACACAAATTTTATTATGCCTCTTAAAGCTCATGCATTATTAGGCCTGTATTAGAGGACTCATACAAATCGTCACCAGCATTATGCCAGTTAGTCAAAGCCTATGCCAATTATTGTATGATATAGAACCACAGGACACTTACCAACCAGTTTCTATGCCCATAGTCCATTTGTATTCCAGACACTTCTTTTTTCATATTACACATTTTTTGAACCAGTGAAACAACTTTGAAGTGAACAAGAATTTGACCAGTTTTAAGAAACAACGTGATACTCTGTTTGATTAAATCAAAATAGCTGTGATTTCTAAGCTATAAGTGAGCAGACTGCATTTCATCTGATTTCAATCAACTCTGCCTCAAAAACTATATCCAAACCATTTAAAACCATACCTTAGGAACAATAAAGACGCCACAGTGAAAAGAGAATGCCCCTGATTGTTGTTTAGCATCAAGCAAAACAGCTTTGTAACAAAAACGGGAGACCCCTTCTTCGCCCAGAGTAAGCTGAACTCGGCGACCAGGGCTAAGCTTTGTCAGGTCCCCCTTAGCTCCTAGTTGCAGATCTTCAAGAGAATACAGTACATCAGAGCCGCTCAAGTATTCTCCACGAATTCGATTCTCACTTTCAAGGGCTTCACGAAGACCAGAAGCCTAAAAAAAGATTCATAGGTTTACATCAAGACCTTTAAAGGGATTCACGCTCCAAATTTTATAATGGAGATTACATTGATAACAAACTATAAAATGAAAATTAATTTGCCTATTGCCATTTTGGTTAACACTCAAGAAGCTATTGCATCAACTAGGATACTTATTACATTTCAATGTTTGACTACATTGTGCAATTTTACTCAATTTATGTTACAAAAAATAAAGCAAAAGGAAAAAAAAAACAATAATAATAATAATAACTAAATCCTAAGCACCTGATGTGGATTACAGTCAAGGGAAGAATGATTGAAAGAGGACATGATCTGGTGCAGTTCATTGGAATTCTCTTTCTCAGCAACCACCATAAACGTTTGCAGGTCAGGCTTATCAGATGGTTTCCGAGGTATAGCATAAAGATTTACATTCCAGCCAAACCTGATCTTAGGAAAAAGCAAACCTAAAAGTGTAGAAAGCAACATGTATCTTAGTAGAGGCAGTAATTGATAAAAAAATGTAGGATAAAAATAACAAGAAAAACAATTAAGCAAGTAAATGGATGGTTTCATCCAACATCCATCTATACAACAACAAGACAAACTTTATTTATATATTTTCAATATAGGCAAAAGCAAGAGAACGTGGAGCAAAATTCTTTTCGCATTAAGTTCGAACGTACCAAGAACATGAGATTCTGCCAAGGTAAGACAAATGAATTTACCCCCAGATTTCAAAACTCTTTTCACCTGGATACATGCAACTCTCATGAATCCAACAAAAATTTTGAGCCTTCTATAACAAGAATGTCATAAGTACATGGAACAGACAATATATCAATAAACAAAAAATAAGCTAAATCAAACTCCACAACACCTCTGATAAATATTGACTCCCTAGCTGTGGGCCAAGCTCTGGCTCCATCAAAGCGTCCAATCCACCTTTGTCGAGAACAATATCGAACGTATTATCCGTGAACTGGTAAACATAGCGAAATCAGGTAAATGAAAAGTGAAAGGCAATCATTAAGTTATGAACCAGGAATTAATTTAAAAAATAAA
>JBBYHL010000013.1:5506826-5518325 GCA_038381835.1 Adansonia madagascariensis | reverse complement strand
TGGAGAATGTTGCCTCTCTAGACTGGAAAGAAGCCCCTCCCTAAAGTTGCTCGTGGATGAGGTCATGTCTCGGAAAACTTTTTTCCCTTGTCTAGGTCTCTATCAGTCTAAAAATTTATTTTATTGTTTAAAATAATATTAAAAAATTTAAAAATTATATTAATATTTATAATTAAATTTAAATAAAAAATATTTTTATTATTTAAATAATAATTCGAATCGAATTAATTTAAAATAATAAACTTTTGCCTAAATTTCGTCTACGATAATATGGACTGAAGCTGTTTGGGCTTGCTGAGCCTGACCTGTGAGCAGATATACGAATCTCCACTGCCCGGGCAATTTAAGGGATTTCCATTGTCCTCGGTGGTTCCAAAATCCAAAGGAATGATCTTGTCCGAATACGTTTTGGATGCCCACTTTCCACCATTAATGGCTTTTGAATGTCATGGGTATAGTTGCACGGTATTGACAACCTCGTATTGCTTAAGTTCAGTTCGATCAGACAATTCGGATTTTAAATTTTATTTGCATTCGTTATATTTATAAATAAGTAATTTAAATAAGTTCAGATCTATCATTTTTATTTTTTGTTTGACTTTTAGTAATTTTATTTTTATCTTTTAGTAAATTTTATATAATAAATAACTTAACATATTTTATAATATTTAACAAATATTATATATTATTTTTTGTGATATAAATTATGCAATATATATAACTATAAAAATATAAAATTAAAAAACGAGATAAGTCAAGTTCGAACTTTGAATGTTGAAGTTAAAACTCGACTTTTTTAAAAAAAAACAGGTTTATTTTTTCGATCCTAATTTATTTTTGAGTTTAATTTTTTTAATCTATTTTTTTTTAAATATCAAATAAAACTTTGACTTCATCGTGTAACATTGAGAATGGGTAGATAAAGAGAAAGGCAGGCTATGGTGGTTTTAATAGATGATTGGTTTGCACTGGTTTGATTACAAAACAAGAGAGCCTTACTTTGCTTTCCCACTTGAAAGTCAAGGTTTGAGAGCTTCTTTAGTTGTTGACGTAGGCATGATGGCATGATGATGACGATGATGATGCTCTGGTCTTCCATGGAAGACTGTTAGATGGTTAGCCTCCACCTCTCCTCCGCCATTACTTTCAAACCAAAAAGCTAGAAACCATTTGCGGTAAATGCAAGAAATGCAACAGCTTTTAAGTTTACTTTTGCTCTGTCTGTCAAGAATATACCAATAGATATTATAAAAATTTAATATTCAATATTATTTGATTCGTTATTCATGGATTCGAATATTAGATTTATTATCCGTAATAAATTCGTATGCGTATTCTTGGATATCTATCATCCAAGTACACTTTGATTTGTTTCTTGTGGATTTGGATAATTTTTAAATTCGTATATTAGATTTAGTATATGTAACAAATTTGTATATAAATCTTAGATATCTATTATCCGAAGCCACTTTGATTTTGGTTTGGATTATATCAAATATTTGAATCAATTATCCAAATCCGCTTTATTTATAAAGATAATAAATTCAGGTATTCGATGAATGTTAAGTCTCTAAATTGAATGCAGATTCTGATAGTAATATTCAAATAATAAACAGACAATAAACAGATTCAAATATCAATCAAATTAAGATACTTCGAAGTGGGACATTAAAAAAATTTCAAATATTCGATCCGTTTTCATCCCTACTTTGTAATTACATCCTTACAAGATGTTCAGTGTTATTATTATTTTCAAGCTTAGCAATAGCTTATACAGGTACATGCATATATATATATATATATGTATATATATATAGATATATATATCAAAGTAGCCATTACTCACAACTCTAATTACTGAAGCACACAACTACAACAATGAAGAAAACCAGCTAAACCAAACCCAAGAATTAATGAAATCAAACAAAGTCAAGAAGCACACCATATTCAACATTAACTAAAACAACACCAAACTCTGCAAATTCTACACTGAGAAATACCGGCTTTCAATTTGTTGTTGCTTGCACCGGAAGAAATGCACTGATAATATGAGTAAACTAAACCAAGAAAGAGGTCTGAAATCAGGTTGTTTCTTTGTTAACTCTTGTAAGAAGCAGTTTGCTGAATGATCTCCCTGTAAATGAAATAGGAATCACTTCGCAGTCGCCTGCTTGCTCGTATGATTTCCATGTCAACGGTCAATTGATGTGGGAAGATTTCTACATCTCGACATGACATGGATGGTGAGGTTATAGAAAAGCCATTGGATCATGCAATAAAACACTTTTAAGGAGAGTTAAATGTAGCTCCTATTTGTTTGTTGGGACGTCATCGCGTATCCTCCCGATGCAGAGTACTTGAACAAGAGGTGCATTATTTGTTTGAAGTATGAACAAAACAGAGTCAGTTGCCTTTTACAAGTTGATGATGTCACTCTTGTAGTCCTTCAGCATGATATTCACATTCCAGGACTTCCATTTATGTAGATTGTTATGATGTCTTCGACTAAATCTTCAAAGATGGCTTCAACCATCTCAGAGCCGATACAATTGGTGTCAAGTTGGAGGTCCATCCATGTTCCTGTCTTAGCCATGTCTTTTCTGACTATCTGGTCTAAAGTACGAGGCAGCGGCATTGGGAGTAAATGCCAATAAACTCCTTGCCGGACCTCTTGAATGGTATTTTTCATGTTCGGGATAGGACGGATATGAGGTTTGACAAATGACACACCAGGGGAACCAAAATAGTACCGACAAACTTCCACGAGAACTTCATTAATGCAATCGAAGAGCAGTTTTTGCTCATGGCAAAGCTGGTTGGGCAAGAATTCTACCTCATCAAGCAACAATGGGTCAAGAAGCTGGTCTGAAGAAAGTGACCTGATGTAGAGTTCATCCCAGTTGAAAGTCGAGGGTTGCAGCACGGTCTTTACAAACTCAAATATTGATTCTTTATCATCCATACAAGTTTTAATACGATTGCTGTGATTCGTGGCCATAGATCCATGTTCTTCAAATCGAATTCTTAGTGGCTGTATGGATGTTTCACCTGAAGATTGGTGAAAACAAAAATGGCATTAGATGAAATGTGGCACGACTGAGTTAAAAAACAAATGTAGAATGTGAAATAAACAGAAAGGGTTTTCTCGTATGCCTACCAGAATGAGATCTGATGCTGGCAGGGCTGATAACATCCTCGGTGAACATTGGCTCAAGAACAGATACGGGACTTGGCCTCTCCGGTATGTCGCTAACACTTGCCAGGCCTTCAACCTTTTTGGTGACCGATGAATTTGATGGGGACTCTAATGGAGAAAATGGCTGTTGGTCCTCTTCAGATGAATCCTAGAGTTAGATAAAAGGAAAATCGGTTGGATGAGATGTAAGATATATAGTACAGACGACACAATGGAATAATGGCATGATACGTGGAAACGCCTCTTTTTTTTCTTATGGGTGTTTATCTCTGCCTACAAAATAATTATTGAAACTCAAGACAAAATCAAATGTCCCATATCTTTTTCCATCTTCGTGGAGGAATGGAGATTAATTCAAGGGCATAGGAAGCTATGTTACTCAGACTTGGGTGCGAGTGTTGGATAAAGGTAAGTGCCCAACACGGGTATATTCAATTTTTAAAAGTTTATTCATGTATTTAGAGTGTCTTGGAGGGTCATATCCCCATATCTATGTCTGGGAATGTGTCAGGCAAGGGTACTTCAAAAAAAATGAGAAGTCAGAGCAATATAAAGGCGGCCTGTATTCACATCACAATATATATACCAGCAAGTGGCATCACTGTACCTGTTTCAAGCATTGAGGAAATTGTTTTTCATCACAAACTTCAGGTATATCAACATTTTTGTCATCTCTAGTAATTGAAGAGTCATTTGTCTCAGAAGAAGCATCCGAGAGCTTGCTTTCTTCCTGAACCATAATTTCAGTGTCTTTAACTATACTCGCAGCACCTGCATAAATTTTGTGAAGGTTAAATATTAATTAACCTGGAAATTCAAATTTTGCATCAGAAAATAATCGGATGCAAAATAACACCTTCGAAACTCATTTCATCTTTAGTCGTACAATAAGTTTGATCCTCTTTGTCAACATTCACACAAGTGTCAAGGTTTTTTGAAATTGTATTATCACCTCGGATTTCGTCACTGGTTTTTTCATTTGAAATGCGAAGCTGGCTCTCCTCTTCCTTGGCTACTTGACTTAGATTGCTGACAAAGTTGCGCTGATTGTTTTCATTCACCTTCTGAAATTTGTCAGAGCCAGCAAATCTCATCTGTGCGGTTATAAAACTAGGCTCTGAGATCCTCCCAGGGCTGCCAACAGGGGATGAGTTATACTCCGGGAGAGAAAGAATCCTCCCCAAGGTTTTCGGAACCTGTCTGAATGAAAGGTCCACAATTTCATCCCCATTTGTTATCATCTCAGAGAGATGTTTCTTTGCCTCGATATAGATGTTTGAATGCCTGGAAAAATCAGTAGTCTCATATTCTGTACCTCGTTCAGAACCTTTTAGCTTGCTTGTCTTTTCTCCTTTTTTGGCACTGATAGATGGTCTAGCAATTCTTTCAATAAAGAAGTGGTCTTTAGTTGGAGAATTCATCCCAATACATTCCTTAACTCCTCCACTGTTCCCCGAATTTTGTAGCTCACCAGAAAATTGTATGGATATGCCATCCGTGGGGATTCTTTGTTGCTCCCTTCCCATAGCATGTTTCCACTTTCTTTTTATTTCAGCAAGAAAAAAGTGGGAACTAACTTTCTCATTCGGCTTTCGATGTCTAATGTACTGAGACTCCAGTGATGAGACAAGGCTGCTTCCAGTTTCCGGAGTTTGCAAGCATGTCATCCCTGGCTTTAAAATTACAATTTTACTTGAAGCTTCAGACACCTTATTTCCATCTGATAAGTCTTGATTAGACTTGGGCTTTCTTCGAAAGAAATTTCGTTGTTTTCTATAAACAGGCTCATCTGATTGTCTTAAACCAACAGGCTCCGGCTCTGAAAAGTTGGATCCAGCAAGAGGCTTAGTAGACTCTTCATCCTTTAATTGAGCATCTGGCAAGTCTTTAACATATTTCACCAACAATGAGTTCGGATCTCGTAGTAGTTTCAAAAACAACTCCTCATCTAAACTCAAAATTTGAAGTGCATCCATGACTTCTTTCGAGGCTTGGAGTTCCCCATCTTCTGTAAGTTGATTCCTGTCAATAAGCTTCTGGCTCACTAAGAACTTGATTGCCTCACTTAATCTTTCTTCAAAACCAGAACTCTTTGGGTTCGGCTGCATATGACCTTCAGCTGGCTGGTCACGATTCACACAGTTGATTCTTTTCTGATGGATTTGCCGACAAAACTCTTCCATTAGATTGTCCATATCAAGATTGCTTGTAGTTTGTTGTAGCCCTGATTTATGCTGACAAGATAATTCCGATGACAAGTTCTCAGCAGCATCAATTTCAAGACTGTTCCCGGAACTCCTTTTCCGAGTTTTGTTTTTTCTTTTTCGGTTCTTCCTTTCATCGTCTCCTTGCCAGTAATCAAACTCCTTTGCTTCAACTTCAGTATTATTTACCACTTTCTTTGCAACTTGCCCTCCGGACATTTCATCTTCAAGGAGTTTCTTCACACTTGGCTTACGTGCATCAGTCGGTTTTATTTTCTCTTCACCATGCTGTGAAAAAAACAAAGAAATAGCAACACAAATAACGAATGAAAAGCTTACTCCATCTATGAATATATTCAGCTCACAATAATTCTACCCTTCTAGTGAATATATACCAAGAATTTCAAAATTATGTAGGATTTGGGTTAAGTTTCCAAAGCTTACAAGAGTTCCCGGACAATTGTCGCCAGAACTAGTCAACATGTCAAGTTTATTTCCTGAATTGCCCACACCTGAAAAGTTAAAAGAGAAAATTGCAGCATTAAAAGAATACTTAGAACAATACGGACCAAAGAAAAGCAAAATCAAATCCCTAAGTACAAGGAAAAAAAAAAGGATCTTTTAATGCTTTACGACAATCGAAGAGACCATTTCTGTTCCTGCACAAATATAAACGTAGTTCAATTGAAATTTATGTAAATGCTTTAAAGTTCCTTAGAGTAACTTACCTACTGCATTTCTGTTCCCACGCCTTCTATCAGAAAGCAATCTCTGAGTCGATCTACCATGGCGGAAGTCGAACATACTAATCAAGCCCCACATACAGCCCAACTGATCCTTTTCATTTCGAACAGGGCGTCTATTTGATCTTTTGGCCATGATCAATGTGGTTTTTATACGAGAAAATAATGCTTCGGTAATTGAAAATTTTTCATTCAAAGTGACTTGGAATCTGATAAACAGATACATCAGCAGTTAGAAGGATATAAAAAAAAAAAAAAAACATAAGTTCTCAAGTCTTCACCTATTTTATAAATTATTAAATGATAAGAAAAATGAAGCCAAAGGGCATCTTCATCCTACAGCTCTTAAGAACTGTTGTGAAGAGAAGTCATTGATATATTTGAATAGACTGCGTCAGAATTCATATAATTGCAGAAAATTTTGTCATTCACAACAGATGAACAAGTAGTAAAAGAGGTAGATATTAAATAAACAAAAGGGTCTCTCTTGAATTGTTACTGTTAGCTTGAGCTATTTATAGCTAAGTTACTCGGACTCAGGTATGAGTGTCGGACACGGGTATATTTAATTTAAAAAAATTTCATATATTTAAAGGGTCATATCCTCGTACACATGTCTAGATATGCGTTGGACATAAGTCTTAAGCACAGTGCTTCAAAGAAATTGAGGAGTCGGAGCAGCATACATTGATAGAACTCCCAATGACAATCTCTTTATAGACAAGAAAACAAGCTAAGTGGCAAAGAAACTGAAAATAGACTATCCCTACAATCAGACCAGCTTAAATTTCACATGGTCATAAGACACTCTTGAGATTGATGATTATGCAGAAATCTAACCAGACATTTTCCTTTGACAGATCAGCTTTTAGATTCATCAGTTCTTAATTTTTCCTAGAACATTGTTCAACCCTTTCCTTAACCCTTTTTTTTAATACAAATATGGCTCTTATATCCCCTCATGCAGCCTCCTGAATCATAGCCAAGAGCAAAATAAGAAAGCTGATTGATTTGAAGAAGAAATGAATGTACCTGAAATAAAGAGTTTTCTCAAAATTCGATACCACCAAGAACTAGGAAAGAGAGCAGTCAGTCAAAAATGTAGCTGGATTTTATGTTACAATAAAAGGTATATAAAATAATAAAATTCCAATTTCAAACAACTCAAGTTTCCCCCAGCAAACGTAAACAACAAGGTGTTAAAAGCCAAATCTTTCATTGGATTCCAAGGTATTAAGCCATGTCTTTTTTTTGCTTCCATAAGCCAGCTTTAACCAGCGGCACCTCAATTTCCTCAATAAAGAACTCAGAGAATTTTGATTTTGGTTTTGATTTCTTGGATCTTAAGTTTCACTTCGATCAACAAAGAACATGCAAAGATCATCAACTTGGGAATCGATCAAAGCCTTGAAACTCCTCAAAGCTGTACCTTTGCATGATTTCCGTACTCATAAACACACGAGTAAAAGAACGGAAAAAAAAGGTAGAATTACACTATTTCCGTATGACCAAATTGAAGTCCTGAAAAAACTGAAGAGTTTCTCTTGGTCATTTTCTCAGTGAGAAACCCTCCATGAATGCCATATATCCAACTACTTTAAACAACCAAATTCTGACTTCTTCCACTAATAGCAACCGCGAACCAAGCTTTCTATAAAACACCAAAATCAATTCTCTTTAAAATTCTAATGGAAAACAAATTAAGACAGTTTTTTTTTGGAAATTCAAGCTCTTACTAACAAAAAAAACAAAGGGAAAGTTCTAAAAAAAGAGTAAAAACTCAGCAAAAATCTGATATTTAGGAAATAAGAGCAATAATAAGAGAGAAAACAAGGAGATTTCGGTGGTGATGGCATCATTTGACAAGCCAAAAAAGAAAAGAAGGAACTGAGAGAAAATGCTTTATCTGGCACCGACCCTTGATTTTTATTGAAGAAAACTGAAGTGGGCAGCCATTATAGACAAGGAAAAAAAAAGTTAGAGGATAGAAGAGAGAGAGAGAGAGAGAGAGAGAGAGAGAGAGAATGTGAAAGAAAGTGAAAGTAGAAGAAAAGAAGAAGGAAAAAAGAAGCTTTAACATTACAATGTTATATTGATGTATAGGCCAAAAAGACAAGATTAGAAGTAGCAAGCATACAGTTGGGAAGAGATTACGTGACAGTTGGGGTTTATGTTTTGATGGAATTGGACCCCACTTTGAAGCCAAATTTCAATAGTGAGAGAAAGTGAAAGCTTTAGACTTTATTCTCAAGAAAGCTCTAGCTTCCGTACCCTCCTCTTTTACACCTTGTAATGCTGAGAAAATAAACACGATTATATGAAATAAATACTTAAAATATATTACATTTTATATAATATAAAAATTAATTTATTTTTAAATAAAATAAATATAATGTAAATACAAAATATTGCAGTTTGTTTCCACGTTGAAACATCATGAAAGTCAGCAGCAGCAATATATACTTCTCTCTCCTACAAATTACCCTTTTTCTGGCAAAAGAAAAGTGCTAAAAACTCTGGCTCAAACGCGTTATTTTATTGTGTAATCTATCTAATCTCTTGCTGGCAACTTGGCTGCCAATCTCCCAGAAATTGTCTGCATTGGCATGGGTGGTGAGGTGGGTTGGGTTGGGTGGGTTGGTATTCACCTTTTTTCTTGGCTGCGAAAAGCTAAAGTCAAGAGGCCCGCCTGTCTGCCTTATTTTTGTCGACAAATCAAAAATGAGAAATGCAAAGACACTGTACTGTTTTATAGTGCTTTGACTCTTAATTATTTTAAAATATATACGTTAATAATATAAAATATTTTAAAAATTAAATATAATTATATTAAATATAAATTTATATTTAATATTTATATTCAAATTTAAGTGACAAAAATATAATTTTTCTTTTCTTTTTTGATGTGGCAAAGGTTTAATTTTTTAAGGCTTGGGTAGAAAAATGGTGGGATGAAATCACTAGGGAAGACAATGGAACATTGGAAATTACTTAATTCATTTTTCCCATTTTTATATAAATATAGAAAATTTTCACTTTTATGGATATTATTTATATTTATAATCATATCATATTATTTTATATCATTTAACCCTATTTTGTAAATTATTTTTAATTTAATATTGTAAAATAATATTATAATTTATTCATAGTATATATTACATATATATATATATATATAAGTATTAATGCAAAGTAAAAGATGGAAGTGGTGGAAGCCACCATGTATGGCCTTTGCCCTGTCTGTCTGCCTTTTGTTTCTTGTTTTTGACTCAAATCAATAAGCATTATTACTATGATGGTAATGATACTTACTTTGGTTTTTGAATTCAAAATTTTCTCTTTTACTTAATTATTATTATTATTATTATTATTAATTTATTATTAAGAGGGAATTGAAAACCCCTTTTCCTCTGGCCACGGTTTAGATACAAATTTGTTGACAAAAAAAAAATAGTACAACAAATTAAATGGAGGGAAAATGGAAATACAAATTAATTAGGAAAAAGTACATTTGACTCTTAAGATTCGGCAAAAAATTCACTCACCTTTTATTTTAAAAAGGTTTAATATAAAAAATTGTACTTATATTATATTTTTTTTCACTCAAATACTTTATAAAATTTTATTTTTAATTTGGTGCTTATAATATAATTTTATCAAATCAATTTGATACTTCATCTCAAAGTCATTAGTCAATGATAATATAAATTAATTAAATTTTAATATGTGACATATAATACTGATGTTAATGACATATGATGGAATGCTATTGATTGAAAAAAGTTTAAGTTTTACTTTTTTTAATGGTGTTAGGTGTGAAGTACGAAATTGATAAATGGTCTATATAAGTAACGGGCTAAGAACCAAAAAAAAAAAAAAAAACATAAAATACCTAAATGAAAAAATATATATATATATATATAATTTAGGAGCTTTTTTTTAATTATTTAAACCTTTAAAAAACATACACTTTTCCTGTAGCATTCAATGGAATATACATTAACCTCCTTAAGTTATTATTTCTAAATTAATTTTAAATAAAAAAACAAATATATTTTTCGTTAATTATTCATATCTTTTTTTTTTCTTTTTGTTCTTTTTTACTTAAAACTTTTAACTATAAAATTACCTTTAATCATTATCAAATTAAATTATAATTAAATTATCTTTTAATTCAAGTATACATGATAAATATTTTAAACTTACGTAATTATGAATTTTGTTAAATTTTAATTGATTTTAAATTAGTTTTATTTATATTTTTATAATTAAGTTATATAATAATTTAGTATTTTTGTAATTTTGTAGGTTCAAAAACTCAAAAAAGTTTTCAAAGTGTAATATATTAATAAAAAAACAATAATTTCAAGTAAAGAAAAAAAAGACAAGGATTCAACTTTGGAACCTCAATTCTCATTCATGGTAGGAATTGTTTAAGTCAAATAACAAAGAGACCTTTTATTATTATTATTATTATTATTATTATTATTATTAGTTGTTTTCCTTTGAAGAAAAGGGAGTTTATTGGAAAAAGAAAAACTATGAGAAAACTTGAAGTTACATATCCTCGCATTGTTTAATAGCATCACATATATATATATATATATATATATACATCCGAGGATTCATTTACACTGCAGTTAGATTATATTAGTTTTACATATTTTTATAATTTTTTATATGATTGATATTTAACAAATCGATCATTAGATTTAGTAATATAATTATAATTTTGATGCACATAAAGTGTCGAATCGATCTTATATCTTTATCATATAAATTAAGAATATTATATTTTTTTAATATATATTTAATGGTTGAAAGTTTTTTATATAAAATAAATAGTTAGACAATTTTAATTTACTTAAAATTTGACGTGCTTTATCTATATGAAATATAATGGTCGAATTAAAAAAATATAAATCATATAAAAATTATTAAATAGCATAGAACTAGAACTATAGTTTTACATTAGTGTAAGTAAATTCTTCCTATATATAGATATATATATATATATATATATATATATATTGGAGACGTGGTCTACTGCAATATTATTCACTTGATCAAAAAGGATTACGCTTTTTGAGTGAGTGTCAGATATAGATATTTGTATAATACGAATATGTTTAATTTTTAAAATTTTTTTATATATTTAAAAATTATATCACATATTTATATTTAAATATATGTCAAACATATTGTTAAAAAATTAAAAAATCCAGATAACATGGATTAAATTAGGGTTGAAGCAATGTGATGGCAATTTTTTTTCCTTATATATAAATCTTAGTTTTGGTGTAGATAAAGTAAAGTAGCTAAATTCTATTGTCTTAAGCTAGGCAGAGCAAAT
>JBBYHL010000013.1:5463665-5474312 GCA_038381835.1 Adansonia madagascariensis | reverse complement strand
TTTCTGTCTGACTAGCCACAGAAACATTCAGAACCCAAGAGTCTTACAGAAAAAGGAAGAGAAAGAGAGCAACCGCACAAGATAGCACTACTTTTCTTGATGCTAATGCAAAATAATAATAATAATAATAATAATTAAAAAAGTTAACACTCAAGCAAAGTCATTCTGCTGTTAGGAGAAAAAACAAAGTAGAGCCACCAAGAGAAGGTTAGACTTCAATTTTTCCCTTATTAACATAGTAATTTGCATGTTCTATGATTCTATCAATCTGCTAATATCAATTTTCTATCAGCTCTTATCCACTTAATACTTTAAAAGCGCTGTTAGAATTTTACATTAGCATTAATCAAAGAATAATTATATCATCCTTACTCGTGCATAATGTATGTCAATACTCAGTCATATACTATTTTATCATATAAAAGGTAAAGAAAATGACTTACAGGATTCATCAAGAGCTCTTCCTTAAAATGCCTGTATTGAGACCTTTTCTTAGCTAACTCAGATGACCACTGCCCGCGATCAGGTGGTAAATATCCTAACAACAACTGCCAAAACAACCATACAACCCCCTATTTCAGTATTAATCCAAAAAAAGAAACACATTTTAAATGCATCAGAACTAAAGACTCAGAGGATTCAAAGATGAATTTCCACAATTTTTTTTTCAAATTTCTCAGTGAACAAACAGAAAAAAGGGAAAGGAAAAAAATACCTTCCACACAGTAGATCTGATTCCTGCACCATCAGGAATCCCCTGCGACGCAATCCTCCGCAATTCCCACATATTTATCACCTTCTTAGACAACTGAAAAAAAATAGAAATTAAAAACAAAAGGAGAAGGAAAAGAAGAAATAAGAAGACAATTAGTTAAAAAAAGGAGAAAAGTTAAAAACCTCGGCCAAAAGCTGAGCCTGGCGAGATATATCATCAGGAGAAACACCAGAAGAGCCGCCGTTTTGATCATTACCGTCGCTATTGTTGTTACTATTTTTATTAACAGGATCTCTGATTTCGGATTTCGGAGGAGTGGAAGTAGGAGTGGACTGAGTTTTCGAGGCCGCGGCTGGAGGAGGCACTGGAACCGGAGGCTGAAGAGTCGGCTCAGAAACGGCGACGGCGGAGTCGTTGGTGGTGGTGGGAGAAGGGGAGTAGTGGTGGAGGCGATCGTCGGAGGGAGTTGTGGACCAGAGCGAACTGTTGAGCCAATCAGGCACTCGCTTCCTCACCATTTCAAAATTGAAATCAGAGATTTTATTTCTTCTTTACAAATTAGAAAACAAATAAAGTAAATTTGAAAAAAATTTGTAAAAATAGGGTTTGAGTTTGAATTCGAAGAATGTTTGTGGAATCGAAGATGTAAAGGTTTTCCTTTTGGTTTTTTTTCTTTTTTTTTTTCTTTTTCTGGTTTCTTCTCGTCGTGAGAGGAGGTGAAATGAAAAAATGGAGTGACAAAGCGGTGATAGAGAGGAGGTGAAGGACCAATGAGAAAATGCCCCCACTTTTATTAACATTACAATTGAAAAGACATTTTCCTTTTAAATATTAGTTAGTACGGTTAACAACGGTTTAGTACGATTTTAAAAGAGAAAATTTGTGATTAATGTTTAATATTTTTAGTTTTTAAAAAATTAAAATAAAATTGAATTGAATTATATTATATAATCAAATTGATACGAATTGAATTTTAGTGATTTAAATCGCTCGATTTATTATTTTATTTAAAAATTTATAGTATTTTAAAGTTTCTCACTAATTTAGATATAAAAAATTATTTTTATATTATAAAAATCAAAACTAAGTAAAAAATAGAATTTAGATTAATTTAAATTATTATAATTTTTTAATTTATGAACAAAAATTAAATCGTATATATCTGATTTAGACTTGCTCAAGGGTCGGGCTACGCATCCAAGCCCGAAGGTTGGCCCAATATTTGGGAGGATTTGGATAAACATATTAAGCCCAAAAAATAGGCTTTGACAAAAAAATTAGCCCCTACTAAAAAATAGGCTAAACCTTAAGTTTAACTTTCAAAGCCCGAGTCCAGTCCGGCCCGACTTATTTTACTATTACATTATATTTATATTTATTTCATATTTTATATATTATGTAAATTTTATCATATAAATAAGACATATATATAATAGTATAGTGTAAATTTTATACTTTAAAAACTAAGTTAAATTATTTATATTTATAAACTTAATAAAAGAAAAGTATTAAATTAATAAAGATTAAAATTTTAAAAATATATATTTAAAAAAATAAATTATAAAAAAATAATTTGGACAGGCTTGGACAAAATTCGAAGCCCATATTTCGAGTCAGACTGAGCTTAAACAAATATATTTAATGTTAATACTATACTCAAATCCGATCCGAATCTGATCCAACTAGCTCATGAGCAAATCTAGTATTATTACTTTACCACAGTTTGAATAACCCCACTAATTAGTCCTAATTAATGAGTCTGAGTTCGATGTAATTGACTATATTCATCAAAATTGGATCATTTTATTATTTTATTTGACTTAAAAGTTTAAGAAGTCTAGTAACAAAAACAGCTAAGTTTAGATATTTTAGTACAAAAAAAATTATTTATTTTTATTATATTTGATGATTTATATACATATCCAATTGATTTATATATCTAAAAGTTTATTCTATTTGTAGAATTAAAATATTATATTCACAATTAAAATAAAAAATTTTGAATATATTTTAAAATTCTTAAATTTCAATGAACGATGATCAAATCAAATTTAAATAATTAGGTTTATTATTTTCAATCTGAAATAAAAGGCAACAACAAACTCAAAGAGCTCTAACCATGCTTTGAGCTCCAAGTTTTGTAATTTAGCAATTTTTCACTCAGGTTAATTACTATATAAACTTTAATTCGAAAATAATTACAGACGAATTTGTCAATGTCACTTAAAATTAATTTGATCAAACTAAATATAATATAAACCGAATTAAAATTCAAAGTGATTTTTGTTTGAAAATTATTTACATTCATAGATTTTTACTTAAATATAATTCAAATATGAAATGATTCGATCTAAACCAAAGGCATGCCGCTATTAAAGCCTAGTTTAGTATTGCTACGAGAAAAAGTTTGGATTAGGAAAAGCTTGCGTTAGAAAAATATGTTTAAAAAAAATGGTAAAACAAGTTTTAAAAACTTCTAATTATTTGACAATTCTGTAAAAAAGAGTTACAAGAAGTTGAAACATAAAAAATATATTTGTTTAAAATAATAAAAGTTTAGAGACATAAAATTAATAAAATAATTTTATCCGAAGGCTAGTTTCCAAATAATCAAAGCTTAATATTCTAGACTTTTGGTTTAAGTTACCAAGCCATGATTTTAATTGCAAAATCTAAAACTTTTTGCTAATTTAAAATTGTGTTTGTGATAAAGCACTTCTTTTAACTTCAATGATTGTGCCAATAATAAACCTGATAATTCATTTATTTATATATTTTATTATATCATAATCGTATTTAAATTATTTTATATTTATATAAATTTTGTTATATTAATAATTCATATTATATAAATTTTAAGATAAATATTTTATCACAATCGTATCATATATTAAGTACTTTAGACATATCATATTTATATAATTATGTTAAAAATTATCAAATCTAACTGAACCAACCATAAGTCTACATCTTTAAAAAAAGCCCCTTCGTTCCCATGAACATTACATACAGCTAGACAGATAGATAGCTTTGAATGATGTGTAAGCCATATGAAAAATCCATTAACAAGGAGTTTGACAGAAGAACCAATAAGACATCCAATCCTCAAATTAGGTGTTGCTTTTGAAATTATGAGGGTTGGTTTTATCTTTGCTCACAAAACATGGGACCATGATTCTTCATATTTTAGTTTTTGACAATACAACCTTTTTATTGTCGCTATGTTACATTATTACACTGTTTAAACAAGTGGGACACTTGACTAGATATGTGCATAGAAAAAAAAAAGAAAGTGAATCTATGTTATTTTGGTTGAGTTCTGGGGGTCCTTTTGATGATGAAAAAGATTGTATTCATTGGTTTGGACTTTCGTCATGCTCTATAAGTTCCATATGAATGAATAATGATTACCATCAACTTCACTAAGATTCATACAGTAAGTTCCCTACAATCTTATTTGGTCTGGAACATCATTTTTTCATGTTGTAATGCTCTGCTAAATTGACAGGCTTGGGATCATCAAATCCTATGTTACTTGAGCTTTAAGCGAGTGTTGAATATAAAAATTAGTGTACTACATGATTATAAATTTTTTTTTAATTATATATAAACATTTGAAAGATCGACCTTCAAAATTAAATGTGTATATGTGTACTTAAAATAAATCAAAACAATATAAATCAAATCTGAAGATTTTTCTTAGGTATGAACTTTGAACTAAAAGTGTTCATAAATTGAACTGGGCTCGGCTCGAATTTTTTTTTTATTTCATTACCCAAGTCTAGGTTGGGACACTTGAAAATCCATTTCTCTATTTAAAATAATATTAAAAAGAATATTATTATTTAAATATTAATTTAATTCGAGCCAAACAAAAATTAAGAAAACTCGTATCCAAACTCAACTTGAATTGGCCCATGAACAGGTTACTTTGAACTTACTGCATATAGTTGTAGGCAGAGAAGAGTTTCTCATAATTTAGCAATAAAAGCACACAAATCATAATTGCCATATGGGGAATTAAATTGAATCAATTATTTTATTTTATTTTATTTTATTTTTTGCTGTTATAATTTGTAAATTTTCTGGTAACTGGCAGTACGTACATGCAAATACACCAATAAATGAAATAAGAATAAAAGAACAACAAAATGGGGTTAGAAGATAAATACTGTGGTTTCACTTTTGGGTCTCACAAGCTTCCTCCTTTCATTTCAAATCCTTAAAATGTTGTTGCTGTTGTTTATTTTTATTTTCCTGCTTTCTTTGTGCTTTAAACCCTTAGAAAGTGAGTAAGAGGATTGGCATAATAGTACGACCAAAGAGATTTGCCCAAATTTCACGGCAAGATATGAAATGCAAATGACCCAAGGCTCACTGGTAGGGTAACAGTCACCTGCAAACAAGAGAATTATACAATTTATGTTAGCCAATTAAATAAACAGATTCAAATACGCACCAAAACATCCATTAATACCCTCTTAGATGGACTGTGTTATCTTAAGAATTGGTGTCATCTATTCTCAAGAACAGATTAACCCTAAGCATTGAACTCAAAACTCCCCATTTTGTTCATGTAAATATTAGCAACTAATCTGGATAGATGATATTCTTTTTATAACTAGAGTCAGATAAGGATTTACCCAAGTCTACATTCACAGTTGTGGAACTTGACATGTATTTGATAATTGGTATGTGCTCGGCCAAGCAAGTTTTGGCGGGCCACCCATGTGAACTTTCTCCTCAAAGTTTAGACTTTTAGGAGGAATGTTTATAACATGATTGGATGATGAATGGCCCGTCCTTCGCAATTAAGCCTTAAACTTAATTTTCTTGAGTCTTGCTCATATATGGTTTGAGACTTTGGGTCATCCAGAAGTACCTGCATTATAGAAGGTCAATCTCATGCATAGAAGTAAAGATTAAGCCTTTTATCTGCAGTGCTATGTGACATGGAGAGAGGCTGAAGATTCAAACTATTTGCTATCTAAGTTTAGATCATGAAAGAAACTTTAACAAAATAAATAGGTATGGACATTGAAGAATAGCTACCGAACAGAATCAAAGGAATCCATGGTATACGTAGGGACTTTAACTTCAACGATTTAGGTAAAATAAAAAACAAAAGTTCTGCAATCACCAAGATATTGAGAAATGCAGCCACCTAAATGCCTTGGAAGCCAGCACAGAGAAAAATGATGACAACTGAAAAGAGTAACTGGATATGGAGAAATAGATGTACTTCACACTATTGACATCAAATAACTTGAGCATGAAACATCCAAGAATTCATGCAATGAAATGTGCAAAGTCCTAAAGGTCCATCAATGTTGCTTTGGGGTTGGACTTTAGACTAATAGAGGAACAACTTTTGGGCCTTGAATAATGTAAAATACCAGTCAAGAGAGCAATTTGCCCATCACCTATAGCTAAGTGTCAAGACAATCCAGTGACCACCAATTTCTACAATTCTTTCCAAAACAGATTGGATATATATCATGTGTGCAGAAAAAAGTGCACAAATTACTAAATTGGCATTGGATCAATCATAACGTTAATGCTGCTAAACAAGCTTCTTATTTTTGTTGCTTTAGCTACATCTATCTTTTCCCTTAAATTTTGCTGTTACTTACCATTTCACCAATAATCTCCACATGAACAGACCCCATCCTTGAAATGATGGAATCGCTTTATATCTCTCAATACTATCTCTCTTTGGCTCATCTTGCTAGCATATTTCATCAGAGAATGGCAATCCCCACATACCCTTAAGTTCTTCACAATCCTGATGGTTGTCCCCGGAGAAGCGTGGATTAAGGCAAAGGCAAGCGCCAGTTTCTCACTGTGACTTCCTAATGCATCTTCCTTCTCTTCTTCCTGGATATTATGAAGTACCCATCCAGTTTCAGGCATATATCCTATTTCTCTTGCACCAGCCACTATTTCCTCTAATTTCAGGTATATTTCTCTTGCATGCTTATGAGAGTAATCACCAGCTACAAAACTATGCACTTGTCCACCCACTTCAATATAGCTCCACCCTGGATCTTTGTCGACAGCTCGGTTCTGCATCAACATTCTTACTCTCTCCACATCTTCCCATCTCCCAACGGCAGCGTAAACATTAGACAAGAAAACATAGCTCCCAGGATGTTTAGGTTCAAGCTGAAGAAGCTTCTGTGACACTAGTTCTGCCATTTTAATATTTTTGTGAGCCCTGCAAGCACAAAAAAGTGCTCCCCATGTTACAAAATCAGGACTTACAGGCATCCTTTGAATGAACTTCATTGCTTCATCCAGCCGGCCCGCCCTGCCTAACAAATCAACGATCAATGTATAATGCTTCATGGTTGGCTCAATGGAGTAATCAAGCCTCATGCTGTCAAAGAAGTTAAGCCCAAGATTTACTTGCCCAGAATGTGAGCAAGCAGTCAGGAGGGCAAGAAAGACAGCCCCATCAGGTTTTATTCCTGCAAAAATGACGAGTTCAAGTTTATTCAGAAACATTAGAATAAAGAATTAAGCTCAACAAAAACTACTAAGCCCACACCTGAAAACATCATCATTTTGAAACATTGGATAGCTTGCTCATAATATCCATGGATTGCCCAACCCCATATCATGACACTCCAGGTAAGAATGTCCTTCTCTTTTGTCTCGTCAAAAACCTTACTAGCAGACAGGATATTCCCACACTTCGCATACATATCAACCAAAGCAGTAGCAATTGCTTTATTCAACCGAAAACCATTGTCCAAAATATATCCATGGATACGCACCCCAGCTTCAAGTGCACCAATTTTAGCACAAGCGGAAAGAGCTGAAACAAGAGTGAGATCATTTGGCCTCAAACCGACCTCCACCATCTTAAAGAACAATGACAACGCCTTCTTCTGATCTCCATTCTGTGAAAACCCATTAACAACTGTAGTCCAAGAAACTACATCTTTCTCCTTCATTTCATCAAAAAGCTGCATTGCTTTGTTCAAATCCCCATTTCTCATAAACCCATTTATCAAACTATTCCAAGACCCAATATTCCTCTCAGGCATAGCCTCGAAAAGCTCCATAGCTTTCCCCAAATTCCCCACTTTACAATACCCATTAATCAACACATTCCACAACAATATACTTCCACTCTTGTTTCTCTCAGGACTTTCATCAAACACTTGCGACGCGAAACCCAATTCCTCGAGTTTTACATACATTTCCACTACTGAAACCCGAACGAATGAATCAAACTCAACCCCGGATTTGATTATTCTTCCATGAAGAATCAGACCAAGGCAACGAAGAGCCAAGCCCGCAACAGCTTTGAGCACGAAAGGGTATGTAAGTTTATCAGGGCGAACTCTATGTTTCAACATGAGAATAAAATGGGAAATGGAGGACTGGAAATGGGAATTCTCCGTTAGGCCACGGATCAAGGCGTTGAAAAGGAATAAACTTTTGTGGTGGAAATGGTTGAAAACGGAGAGTGCATAAGAGATAGATTTGAGGGAAGAAGAAGCGGAGATCAAGAGCGTGGTAAGGTTGGCACTGGAAGAGAGGTTGCGGCGGAGGATTTGGGCGTGGATTTGGCGGAGTTGGAGGGTGGTTTCGGAGGATTTGATGAGGGAGGCGAAATGGGTTTTGAGGGGATCTTGGGATGATGAAGAGCCCGAGCCATGAGAGACGGGAGGTTTTGGCCCTTTGAATAAGGAGGAAGAACTGGTTTTAGCGGGAGAAGAGTTGCGCTCAAAGATGAGACGAAGAGTTCTCATTTGATATGTCGTCAATAGGCCAGGGGGGTTTGCCCATATATCATTATCTTATGCTACCAATTTTGGAAGGAATGCTACGAGTAATGCCATTGCCACGAAGAAATTTAAAATCTTAAGTTTAAATTTAAATTTCATTTAATTTACTTATTTAAATTATTATACAAATTACAATAAATATAAAAAATTATTTTAATTAATATTTATATATTTTTATAATTAAATTTAAATAAAAATAATACTTTAATTAACAAAAATAATCCAAGTTAGATTGGCTTGGATCAAGAAAAATCAAACTTAGGCTTGGCCCAAGTTTGTCAAATCGGATGAGTAGTCAACCTTTGGACTGGCTTATGTTACACTAAGTGTTCTAAAAAAATAAATAAGGTAAAGTATTCTTTTTGGACGAAAGTAATAATCCCGTGATAATAACATCTAACTGGATTCGAAATTTTAGACATGATACGATTATATGATATAAACACAATATGAAAAATAATTAAAGCACGATCTAAATACATAACGTTTTAATAGTTATATAATGCGAATTATTAATTTATATAAATATATAATACTTTAAATATAATTATGATATATCAAAATACATAAACATGAACCAAATACATATATAACCAAATCTAGCCTAGCAACAACTTTATTTTCTTATAAATTTTTTTTTTATTTTGTTCAAGTTTTTATAAAATTTATTAAGGGGTGTTATAAATAGTGAAATTAATTTTTCATTTAAAGCATTTTCCACACCTATAATAATAATAATGTGAGTTTGTTTTTAATACATTAACGGTAAATTTTTTTAATTCTATAAGCGAAATTAAAAGATGGTGAAACATTTTATTTTTTTAAATTAGTTTCATTAATTTTTTTTAAATATATCCAAAAAAGATATGTCACCGTGATTTATTTATAGAGTCTAAAAATTTCACAAAAATAATTACTCTTTTAGTTAAATAAAATTTATTTGCATATTATTTATAGTAACATTTTGTATTTTATGTAATAATTAATACTTAATGTTATAATTTCAATACATCGAAAAAAAAGTACTATATTTCTAATTGTAAAAGATTGCTCCTCAAATACTCCTTAGTGAAATTCCTTTTAAGTTATATAGAGGAATTTTCAATTTCCCCACGATAGGTTTAGTAATTTATATATTTATGTCATATTCGTATATTTTATCGTATCATAATTATGTTTAAGATTTTTTTATATTTATAATTCATATTAAATAAATTTTTTAAAATATATTTATCTCGTGTCGTATTATATTTTTTTAATTTTATATATTATATTCGTATAATTATATTAAATATTATCGAATTTACTCCAAAGATAAGATACCTTAAGCTTGTCGTAAAAAATGAAAAGCATTGACCAGCAATTTTCATATCGGAAGATTTTCCACATATCAAGCTTTTATGGTCATTATGAGCTTGGAAACTCATTTTTCTCGAGGTTCAAAATTATCAAATCAGAAGTGAAACAATACAGATCTTCTATTTTCAGTTGAATCAATTAATCTGAGTTGGTTTAATAATTTTTTTAATATATTTAAATGTTAAATTTAATATTAAATAATTATTAAATCTGCATAATAATTAATAATAAATATATTTAATTTAATTATATAATTTTTAATATAAAATTAAGAGATTAGAGATTCACATTTCATTAATGACAAATAATTTTTTTTTTAAAGATAAAACCAATTTTTTTCGATTCAATCCACTTTTTATCAATTTTTTTATCACTTAAATTGATTTTATAGAGATTCGCTTACTAATCGATTCTAACATTCTAACATATATACCAGACCAGATTACTAACCGATTCTCTATTAAACTAATTCAACTGCTTCAGCTTTTTAATCAATAACATTTCTACCCTCAGAAGCTGGGTATCTTGAAATCTTCGTTCATCAATTTCAAATCAGTTTTATTGAACCAGATATTTGATAAAAATTTTAATAATTCAAATTGCATCGACCTAAATTAGTTAAAAATTATTTTTATTTAAATTTAATTACAAATATGAATATAAAATATATTTAATTTTTTTAAATAATGAATAAACTTTCAAATTGACCTAAATTAGAGTTAAACAAACGAGAAAAAAAATTTAAACTACAACCCGAATCTTTTTTTCAAGCCG
>JBBYHL010000013.1:5421793-5441647 GCA_038381835.1 Adansonia madagascariensis | reverse complement strand
ATTTATTTTATATTTTATGTATTATGTAATTTTTGTCATATAAATAATACATATATATAATATTATAGTGTAAACTTAAAAAACTAAGTTAAATTATTTATATTTATAAACTTAATAAAAGAAAATTATTAAATTAATAAAAATTAAAATTTTAAAAATATATTTTTTTAAAAAAATAAATTATAAAAAAATAATAAGAGTGGGCCTAAATGGGCTTAGACTATCTATTTACAAATATGCACGGGCTTAGGCAAAATTCGAGGCCCATATTTTGGGCCGAGCCGGGCTTGGGTAAGCATATTTAATTTTAATACCATACTCAAGCCTGGCCCAAATCCGGCCTGGCCCATCAGTATGTCTACTACCAATGGGTGATAACTCTATAAAATAGAGTTATTTAATTTCATCATGTGCATTAACTTAGCTAAGTCTTAGAGATTTTTAATTTAGATTTTATTTAATTTTAGTAGTTTTTAATTTTAAATTATTTATTTTCCTTATATTTCAAATACTTAGGTATTTAAATACATTTTTTTTGGAAGTCAAAACCTGAAAGGAGTTTCCAAAAATCAATAACTTAATCAAAAAGTAAAGTTGATCCAATCAAGTAAAGTTCTAATTTATCACTGTATTACTTGTTATGGTACATGCACTTGTATGGAAATTTGACAACAAGTTTTTGGCACTGTTGTGGGGGAATTGTTTTACTAATTTTTACTAACATTGAACCTGCAAAAGAGAAATAATGCCCAGTTAGACTTTCCATGTGGCAATTAACTCTTTCCTCATTCGAAAGCAAAGCTTAACATATGATTAACCCAAAAACCATGGAAAAAAAAAATCTATATTAAGGTTTGGCCAAGCACTTTTGGTCATAAAACATGATTTTTGCCTATTTTGCAATTTAGTCCTTAAAATTCCTAAAATTGCAAATCGACCCCCCTAACGTGTTAAAAATGCCTAAATCATGTTTGTAAACACACAACATCAATTTCCATAGAGCCATGAAGCTCTCAGCCAAGCAAGAATGGTTTTTAAAAATAATTCAATATTTTACAATTTAGTCCCTATGTTTATTAATATTGAAAAATGGCCTAAAAATAAAAAATAAATAAATAACATAAAATTATCACAAAAATAAGCACAAAATCATCATCAAAGATTCCAATCAGATTTGGCCAAAGTGAAAATCATGAAATATATGCATACTTTGATAAAAACAATCATGAAAACAAGCAAAAATAAATATTATTAAACTTAAATAAACGTAAAATCATAAAATAAATATACTAATATACTAATCAACGTATTAATCATCAAAATAACATAAAAAATAATAATTTAAACATCAACATAAACACAACAAAACCAAAATCATAACAACAAGAATAATATTCTATGTAAAAAAAATTAACAAATAAAAATTAATTAAAAAAAATCTAAAAGCAAGAAAAAAGTTTAAAAAACTTGGGTTGCCTCCCAAAAAGTGCTTGATTTATGGTCTTTAGCTTGACTATCTTTATTGGTATTTTGGGTTGGCTAAACTGATTGATGACCTTTTGGGACCAAATTTGCCTCCCCAACACTGCATGAGTCATTATCCCTTTACTTTGAGTTTTTTCTTTGCATTTTCATCCACCATCTTAATTGGCTCAAAGTTGAACTTGGTGTTTCTCTTGTTTGGACCTCTCCTCTGAAACTTTGAGGCAATCATAAAACTTTTGGGCACATCACTCAGCAAAACTATCAAACATTCTTCAAGTCATTGGTATAATTAAAAACTTTAAGGGTTAACTCTTGGTCTTGAACTCTCATGGTAAGTTCTCTTTTTTGCATGTCGATGAGAGTTCTACCTGTAGCTAAAAATGGTCTCCCCAAAATGATTGGAATTTTATTATCTTCCTCTTTATCAAGTACAATGAAGTTAACCAAAAAGATGAATTTATCAACCTTCATAAGCAAATCCTCCACATTGCCTCTTAGATGACTGTACGATCTATCGACTAGTTGTAACATAACAGCAGTGAGTTTCACCTCTCCTAGACCAAGTTTTTGATAGATAGGAATAGGCATTAAATTTATACTAGCTTCCAAATCACATAAAGCTCCACCAAAGAATTTGTTACCTATAGTGCATGGAGTGGTGAAGCTTCCTAGATCCTTAAGCTTTGATGACAATTTCTTTTAAAAGATGGCACTACACTCTTCAGAAAGCACAACTGTTTCAAACTCACCAAATTTCCTCTTCTTTAACAGCATTTTTTTCATGAACTTAATATATTTTGGCATTTGTTCTAAAGTATCAGCAAAAGTTGTATTAATATGAAGCTTTTTAATTACCTCAAGAAACTTCTAGAGTTGATCATTTAGTTTTTGCTTTTGAAGACTAAGGAAATGGTGGTGGTAGGTAGCTTGAAAGTGGCTTTTCTTGCTCTATTTCTTTTTGCTTCCTTCTTATATCTTCATCAATTCGTTTGGTTTATTTATCTTGCTTCTTGCTACAATCTTCAACCTCTTTTCCTTTTCTTAGTATGATTGCATTACATTGCTCTTTCCCATCCTTTATCGGGTTAGGCATGGTATCACTTGGAAGAGTACCATAGGATGATTATTGATGGCATTTGCAAGTTAGCCCACTTGAATCTCAAGGTTCCTTACAGATGTTGCTTGGTTTTGAACAAACGCTTTAGTTCTCTTAAGGGATTCTGCTTGATCATAAACCATAGCTTGAGTTTATTTAAGAGATTTTGCTTGATTTTGAATAAAAGCATTAGTTTTCTTCATAAATTATGATAAAATCTTTTCCAATGATGGCTTTTTCTTGAAGAGGAAATTACGCTTGGTGAGGACACCCAAAAGGAAATCTTTATTTACTTGTAGAGGAAGGCCCTTCATTACTACAACATGATAAATTTGGGTGTTTTGCCAACTTGGATTGTAGTTATTAGAATAACGGTTATTTTGCTGTTTGCTACAATTCTCGACATAATTAATTAATCCAGCATAGGTTAGGCAGTGATCACCAGAATGTCAATCTCCACATAGCTCACAAGTCACAAAAGGGCTTTGAACTAAATTGACCTTCATAACATTAAATTTCTTTGAGAGTGCTATTATTCATGCATTTATTGAAGTAATGGCAACAACATCATGAATACTTGCAACTTTCCTTCACATACTTCTTTCGGTCAACTACTGATAATTATTTAAAGCCATCTCTTCAAGTAGCTTATAGGCCTCATCAAGTGATTTCCCTATAAATGATCTACTTGCTGTAACATCAATAATAGTCCTATCTAACCTATCATTCCACTATAAAAAGTTTTTACCTAAAGCCATTTAGAAAGCCCATGATGAGGATATCTCTAAAGTAGATCTCTAGATCTCTCTCGAGCTTCATAAAGTGACTCTGAATCATATTGCATAACACAAGCGATGTTGTTTCTCATCTTTGCTGTGTTGGCCAGAGGAAAATATTTAGTAAGAAATTTTTGGGCCAGATCATCCAAGTAGTGAAAGAGCCAGATGAAAGTGAATTTAACCAACTCTTTGGCCTATTTTATAGTGAGGAAGGGAAGAGTCTCAATCTGATGGTATCATCTAAAACTTCATTGTGTTTGAAAGTGTCACATATCTCTAAGAAATCCACAATATGAGCATTAGGATTGTCATTGGGTAAACCACCAAATTGGACTAAAGTTAGGATCATCAGAGTAATGCTTTGCTTTATCTCAAAGTTATTAGCTTATATGGGAGGTCTCTAGATACTACAATGAATGCCTTGCACACGAGGGACGCTAAACTCCCACAAGCACTTTGTATCTTCTTCTTTAACCATTGTATTATTACAATGACCAAAGTTACATAAAAAAATAAAAAGAAAGTCTGAATTAAGATTTAAATTGCTTGGTATTAATATTAGCAAAAATTAGTAAAACAATTCCCCATCAACAGCACCAAAAACTTGCTATTGGATTTTCACGCATGTGTAAATATTGTAGATATCAATATAGTGATAAAGTAGATTATTGTTCCTATGAGGAATTGTATTACTATTAGCTAAGTACTAAAATTAAAACAATTTAATCTTATCTAAATAACTAATTAAAAGATTGTAAAGTAAAATTAAATTTAAACTAAAATTAACTAAATAACAAAAGAAAGAAATCAAATGGGATTTACTTAATCAATAATAAAAGCCTAGGATTACATTTCCCTTAATACATCATTTGAATCTGTTTTATCCTTTTAACTTGATTGATGATGATCAGTTGTTAATTTAGAGTTCTAATTTATTTATAAATATATTTCCGATGGCCTTATAAAAATATCTTTTTTAACCAATTTATTATATTCCTATGCAACTCAATTTAAAAGAAACTCATAAAGCTTAGACTCTAATTTGGTTACGCGGGGCATCCTTGTATATTCCGATCTAACATGCAGTTCAATTCAACCTAATAAATAAATATGAAACATATGTCATTCAATTGAGATCTAAACACAAAATTCTCTTTTTGCAAGTTTATTGAGGTTACCAAATCAATCTAATTGATGGCCAAACCGTTAAAAATATTAAGAAAAAGATTGAACAAATAACTCAAATATCATTAAATCAAGAAAAGAGAATAAAATAATCCAAACTACATGTTAAATTTTACTATAACCCTAGAAAAAAATTAGTTCACATTGATTAAATAAAACACAAAACACTGAAGTTTCACCATCATAAAAATTATAATAAAGATAAAAGGATTAAAGGAAAGACGAAATTAAGCATTGTCAGGTCTTGGTCTTCAAGCTTCTCCAAATCCTTTTGCAATTGCAAAGTCTTGATGGCTCTTCTCCTCTTCAGAAAACTAAAGAAAAATAAAACTATAAAATATCTAAGACATCCCTAAGTCTAATCCTAAAAGTTCTTTATATAGACAAAACCCTAGAAAGTAGAAACTTGGTCTCCAAAAGAAAAATAACACTCGTCGCTAAGTGTCGTCATAAAAATTTTAGCTATAATTTTCCGTCGCTAATATTGTCGCAATTTTACTATGGTTAAGTTTTTGTCGCTTACGTTCATCGCTAATGTCCACCGATAGTTTTTTGTCGCTATTATTGTTGCAGCATTATTATGGGTGAGTATTCGTCGCTAAAGTTTATTGCTAAAATCCACCGACAGTTTTTTTTGTCGCTGATTTCATCACTAATATTGTCAAAAATTTATTATTAATGACACTTGTTGCTAAAGTCTAGTACTTTTTTTGTCAATGATTTCGTAGCAGACTCAAACATACTTATTACTCACCTTTCCCTTTTGCTTCACTTTTCTTTTCGTACTCTTCCCTCTTCTCATTTGTTGTCATATGATAATCATGGACTTAATTATTATTTATTTCACTATTTTCTTTCATCAATTATCACAAGCTTCATCAATCTCATGTAATTTTTTTTATTATTGAGGTACGTACATATTTAAATGCTTTTGCAAGAATAAATGTTGATGCAGTTATAGAGGCTTAAATCCTAATGTTTTTGAGTTTCATGGTTCAAAAAATTAAATGTTGCAAAACTTTGTTAAAATATGCAGATCAATTGGCAAGATAGTGTTGATCCTGACATGACTTACGAGGTTAGAGCAAAGATTTCCTAATTCTTTTTTTCGAAATGCATTTGAAGATTGAAACCTTATGTTCAGGACATATGAACAAGTTGTTTGTTAGCAATGCTAATAATTAATTTTTATCTTGATAATAGATATTTCAGTTCTTGAATTTCCTCATTAATAGATTAATTTTGAAAAAAATATATATTTTCTATAGAATTAATTTTTAATATACAATATTTTATGGATTAATTATAAAAATAATTTTTAATTAAAATTTTTCTTTAGCTTTCAAAACTATTTAAAATAATTAATTTTAAAATTATCCATATGATAATAAAATATCTTATTTGAGAAAAGGTATAATTGGAACAATCTAATATAATATATAATTCCACTTCCTTTCGATTGCTTAACCACAGAAAGGAAAAATTATATCATGAGCCCTTCTCACCACGTCATCCATGGTCCCGTCTAATTAAATTTATCTACGTCAGTTATTTTTTCTACATTAGTATTTTTAAATATCATACAAAAGTCTTCAAAATTATTTAATAAATAGCTTATACTAAAAAAAATAATTGAAATGGATAAATTTAATTGGATGTGATCATGGATGATATGGTTGGAATGGTTTAAAAAATGCTGACATGGAAAAGATAACTGACATGGATAAATTTAATTAGATGGGACCATGGATGACGTGGTGAAAGGAGCTCATGATATAATTTTTTCACAGAAAGGTTATAATCAATTCCTTTCTTTCCTTTGCCTTACGGAGTATTTTTTACTTTCTTTTCCTTTCCTTTAAAAATCACTCATTTCCTTTTTTTATTTCTTTTACCAATTTCAATCTAAACATAAGCTAAAGTCTTCCGGGATAAAAGGCCGCCCATATGCTGCAGAACGCTATTCATTCAAAGAATTTAAACTTAAATCAAGAGTTCCCAAGCTATTTCTTCTCAAACTTAAAAGTCTTCTAAGATAAGACTGCTTTTTTATATATATATATATAAAACTAAATTAATTTTACGTATTTCAATAATTTTTTATATAAGTAATATTTTAAAAAACTAACCGTTAAATTTAGTAATATAATCATACCCATCGTTCACAAAGTTTCAAATTAATTAATATCTTTATCATATCAATCGAGAATTATGTATTTTTTAATATATATTTAATGGTTGAAAGTTTTTTACATTGTTCAAATAATTAGACATTATTAATATACTCAAAACTCGACGTGCATAATATACGTGAATAAAAATATATATGAATAAAAATATGAAATAAATAGTCAGATCAAATAAATATAAATTATATAAAAAAATTATAAAAATATTTGAAACTAATTTAATTTTACATTGTTAGTGGATATATATGTTTCCACCTCAATTCATGTTTTTTTTCTTTTTGGGGCTCTGGTTTTGTCCGATCATGTTATTTATTTCCTTAATTTGTTTTTGTTTTTTGAAATTAGCTTCTTTGGTTTCATGGTCATTGAGTAAATTTCTTTCATACTGATTGTGGGAATTAATTATTGGATTTTCCTGCCCTACGTAGCCATCATGCATTTGCTGAATTATTTGAACTTTTGACATACGAATGTCATAATTTACATCAGATAGATCTCAGAAGTTAAACGATGGTTCTAAAATCTATGGAATCTGGTCCCAATCTTCAGTTTCTTCCTAATGCTTAGGTATTTTTAATTTTATTAATTATAAATTTAATTAAAATGAATAAATCGACTCGCAATCCAGTTCATGCTTGGGTTTTCATATTTTCATTTTGTAATTAACACATTAATTAAAACTGTGAGTTGGACATGAAATCGAGGAGTTTGGGTTGTAAAATTCCTTCCATCCTATTAACCACTTTCAAATTTTTGTTCGATGTGGCTTTCCTAGTGAGTTCCATCTACATCTACTTTTAAGTCTATTTGATGTAACAATGAGAACGTGACTTTACACGCAACACAGGGCACACACTTGTGTTGGACGTTGTGAAACTTTTCCAACTTGTGTCGGTCACTTTGGGGAGATAGTGCTTTTAATGACTAGTAATTTATTCAAGTTTAGTGAAATTTACTGCTGATAAGAGAAGACAGAGAAAGAGAAGACACCTTGGCATGACTTACAGACTTCCCAAAGTGTAATTTGAGTCATTGAGAAATTTAAATTGGAGCATTTTAGTATTTAATTTGAGTAATTTATAAATTTAAATATTTTTTTATTATTTTTAATTTTTATTGAAAATTTTTAATTTAAGTTTGAATTTAAGTGTAAATAATTTAGTTTGAAATTGAACAAACTAGTTTTTTACTAGTTAAATAATCTTAATTGAGTAAGCTCGATTAGTTCAAATTTTATCTCAAATTGAGATCAAACTATAAAATGAAACTCAATCAAGCTTGAACCAAATTTCGGATCACAAGTTTAAAATCAAACCTAAACTCAAGTCTCACTTCGGGGCTCGAGTTGACTCAATTACACCAAAGTACAGGATCCTTATTTTTTATCGTGGAATAATTTGTTTCATTTTGCCATCAAAACATTATTTTCAATAATCACTGCTTGTTTGGCCCATTTTATAAACTAATATTATTTTAGAAAAATAACAAATGTTAATTAATAACTCTAGGAAAATATAAAAAAATTGAAATTTTAAATAAGAACTTCTTTAAAAGTGCAAGAAATGAGAAATTGATAGATAATTCAATGCAAATATGAAGAAAAAAATAATTACCATAACTTTATTCTCTACTATTTATATAAAAAAAATAAAAGTACCACTAAAGCATCATTGGAGATTAAAGCTAATTTTATTATATTTTAATGATAATAATTGAAAATAAATATTTAATACATTTTTAAAATATTGTGATCGAAAAATTAAATTTTAAAGATTATGAATAAAATAAAAATATTGCCAAAAATTACGAATGCGTTTTGTAATATTACTTGCTTCATAAGATAATGCTTTTTTTTTCTTTAATTTTTAATTAATAAAAATACTTAGTTTTAAAATCAAAATGTATTTTTCATGTCAATTCAAATAAAGTGAATAAAAGTAAAATGTAAATAGCAAAATGCAAAGTAAAAAAAAGGTAATTATTGGCCTATTAGAAGCAGTGAAGTGTTAGAGAGTAAATGTTTTAAGAGAATATATTAAGTTATTGGTGAAATTAACTCCAATTTGCTTGACAATGAGTTTCTACTTTCTTTAATGTTTAAGCATGGGTATCAATATTAGTTATGTTTATTTATTGGCCTAATCAAAATATAGACTTCAAACTTTTTCAAACTCCTCCAATCTAAGCTTGTTTAGATCGGTCTATATTATATATATTTTTATTTTTTTAGAATACATATTTTTTAAATTTTGTCTTTAATAATTAATTTAATATATTTTCTTTTATTAATCTTTAAAATATAGATAACTTAACATATATTTTAATTTTACATTATAATATTATACATATTTATTTTTTATATGATATAAATTATATATAAATTTAAAGGTAATATAAAAACTCTATAATTAAAAAATAGATAGACTTGAGCTTTGATTGCAGGTCATAAAATAAATTTAATTTTTTTATTCAAATTCATTTTTAAGACTTAAATTTTTATTTAAACCTTTCCAAATAGTAAATAGACCTTCAAGCTTGGGACTAGCCACGCCATTAAAACCTCTGCTTCCTAGCTAAAGTGTAAAATGTTTAATCAGTTTGGTGGAAAAATAAGGTCTTCTCTTTGCTTGGTTTTACACGCAATGGCACATACGCAATATTTTTCTAAATTGTGTCGACCACTTCGGGGATCTTGACATTGGCTTTAACATTGACGTCACGTTTTGAAATTTGATAGGCTAACATATAGGTACAAAGTTATAGTTCTTGGAAAAAAAATTAGGTATTGTGCTAGGTTTTACACGCAATGACACGACCTCGAATTCACTTCCTAATCATTTCAATTTGGAATTTAATTTGCTATTTGGGAATAATTGTAATGCTTAATATTGATATAATAAGCATAATAAAAAGTCATAAATTTAATTTTATGCTTATTGATTTCATCAAATTCCTTTATTTTTATGATATGTTTATGCATTTGTTCTTTTTGATAAAATTTAAGTTTGCATGTTATCAATATATGGCATAGAGACCCCAAGATTAACCTGTCTAATTTAAATATTTCAATTTATTCGAGACAAAAAATGTTAGAAACAATTTATAAAATGAGAATAAATTATTCTTTTCTTTAATTCAAATCCCAATAGGCTTCCATAAATATTCGAAAAAAATTGTAAGGCTATTTCTTTAATTTTTAATTTATCAAACATGCTTACTTCTATAAATCAAAATGCATTTTTGCAACTTTCTTTTATACATGAAAAATGTATTTAAATAATTAAGGTCAAAAATTTAAAAATGTTAGGGAGATTATCCCTCACTAATTATGGGTAACCCTCGTTTTAAACCTAGCGATCGTATATTCATGTTATTTTCTTGTTATTGTTTACGTTATTATATATTTAAATAAATTTTAATATGTTTATGTATTCATATTGTATTTATGTTATTTTTGTATTATGTCATTTTTTAATTTTATTTCAATATTATAATTGTAATGTATTCAAAATTACAAGTCATCCTATAGAAATTATGTGTGAAAGTAACTCCAACTTGCTTGACATTTCTCATACCTTATAGTCATTTTTTGACAATGAGTTTCTACTAATTTCTAGTTTGTGGAAAGTAAGCTTATTCTGCTTTGTTTTACACGCAAAAGGGCATAATTGTCTCATTGCAAATTTGTTTTAAATCGTGTTCATAGGAAAAGAGTGTAATTTTCATGACTAGTAATTCATTCAAATTTTTAATTCAAAGAATATGTAGTGGAATTGAGCATTGCTGAGAGAACACATAGAAATTAAGAAAGAACCTTGACTTGCCACAATTTCCTTCAATTTGGAACCTAATACTACTGAAGAATATGAAGCATTTGGTTTTCTTTTACCCTACAAAGCTTAATCATAGCGGTAAATGAATATTGGTATTGCATTTCTTTTTCCTTATATTTACTGTTGCTCTGTGAATGCAATTTATATATCTTATGGATTTGCATGCATAAGGTAGGATTGCAATCGAAATTTCTGTATTCATAAATTCCTCAGATTTAGCTTGAAAAATTTAAATTTGATTGGTTATTGTTTAGCTAAACTTAAGTAGTTTGACTTATAGAATTAGTCGAGTTTGCGTATTTCAATGACTATCTCAAGTAATTTATGAGCCTAATTAAATTTTTTTAATTTATATTTTTAATTAGTAATAAAAAATCACAATTCAAGTTCAAACTCATTTACAAATAATCAAATTGAAATTAAACGTCAGATTCTAACTCGTTTATATATATATATATATATATATATATTGGCATCAACCTTGAAATGTGACATTAACTTCATATTACTTTAAGTGGAATTTGTTTATATATATATTCTTAATTATGGACATAATTTATCTACAAATTTTTAATTTATGAGCACTTTGTTTTTTTCGGATTTCTTTATAAATTCAGCTTTTAAACCAACGTATTTACAAATTTCCTAGAGAAATGAATGAAGATATTATAAGTTCTACCATAAAAAAAAATGTAGCAAATTTACTTCTATGCCCTCGTTGATTTCAACAAATCCTTTATTTTGTTATATAATCATACATTTACACTTTGCAATAAAACTTAAGTTTCCATATTCTCAATGTACTAAGATTAACACATTCATTTTTATATTAATATTATTATTTTTATAATTAAATTTAAATAAAAATATTATTTTTATTATTAAATAGTAATTCAAATTAAGTCAAACCAATTCAAATTTTTAAAATCTTTATTTAAGATCCAAAGTATATGAATTAGACTTGACAAATCGGACAGATAACCTAATTTATTAATGTGTCTAATTGATTTGTATAGAAGTAAAGTAATGCTTTTTTTTCTTTAATTTTAATTAAATATAAATACTTTGAAATTTGATAATGATAAATGAATTTCTACTTTCCAAGAAAAATAAGGTCTTCCTTTTTGCTTGGTTTTACATGCGAGGGATATAATTGGGTCATTGCAAAATTTTTCTAACTTTTGTCGGCCACTTTGGGGATCTTGACATTGACTTTGGCATCAATCTTTAAACTTTGATGGCTAACATATAAGTACAAAGTTTTTAGACAGTGGAGAAATTAGGTCTTGTACTTGATTTATACGCAATGAAAGTAGATATCGTAATTTTGGGATATTTATAAAATATAATAATGAAAAAAATTAAAATATAACATTAAAAAATAATAAAAATATGGCATAAAGATTATAGCAAGTTAAAATTCATATAAAACAAAATTTTATATATTAAATTTTATATAAATATGTAATATTTTAAGAATAATAATTATATAAAAAATATATGAACATGTCCCAAATATTTACGTACAAGCACACCACTAACAAATTTAGAAGAAATAGAAATGATTAATAATTATTTTCAAAAAAATAAAAAATGATCTCTAAATATTTTAGGGATGAAACATTGTTCTTAATAGTTATATTCTAAAATTATGTCTCTTAAAAATTTTGGAGATGGGCTCTAATACTATTAAATTAGGACGATATTCATCCCTAATACTATTAAAATGAAGATAGAAAGGATGTTTCTTTTGATCTTCCTGTTATCATGTCCTTAAAAATATCTTATTTTGTAGTGACATATTTGTTTCGTTGCATAAGACAAAATAGACTTAACTTATCGAAGTTTCCTTCAATTACTTTGGAATTTAATTTGCTATTTGGGATCATGTTAATGTTCACTCGCATTTGAATCTTCACTTTACTTCAATTTTATTATCAATTTGAGGATAACTTTTAAAGTAAGACATATATAAAATAAGAAAAATACAATACGAATACATGAATCTAATTCACTATAAAAAAATTAAGATAAATACTAAAATTTAATTCATTTAGATTGTATTGATATATATCATTTTTATTCCTATTAAAAAATAAAAAAAATAAAATAGAAGCTTGATAACTTATTAACTCTTAAATTATAATATCATTTAACATATACCTTTTTTTTTTTTACTATTTAATGATCACAATGTTTTTTTCCTTTTTTATTCAACACCTGAAGGTTTTTTTTAATTACTTCCATCATCCATCTCATGTTATTATTTAATATTTTAAATTTGACTAATAATTTATAATACAATAATTTTTTTATTAGATAGTTTAAAAACAAAAAATTAATAAAATCATTATATGATAAGTGATGCAAAATTAGGAGAACATGATATAAAAAAAATCTAAAATATGACATGACATGAACAAATAACGTAACCCCGATATAAATACAAGCGTAGAAACTTTTGTAAAATGAACGCGACACAAAATTGAGAATTACATAAATAATGCTGATTAGAGCTAACAATTTTAGACACTACATGGGCATGATAGGAAAAATAAATAATACAAAATACAACATGAAAAACTATTACTAACATGATGCATTAATATATCAAAGTTATATATAACGTGTCAAAATTTATATTGTATATATAATACCTTAAATATAATTATAACACAAATATATCATGTGATAATTATTTAAAAAAATTTAAAAAAAGTATGTAATTAAAAGTGTTTATACCTAGGCCCAAATTAGGCCTACCCTGCCCATATTATCCATTTCATTGTTCATAATTAATCAAAAATTAATAAAATTATTTTTTCATTAATATTTAAATATTTTATAATTAAAATTTAAATAAAAATATTTTTAATTATTAAATATCAATTCAAATCAACCAAACTGAGCCAAATTGATAAAAAAAATCTGTCCAAAGCTCAATCTGAATGGATCGGATAGATAGCTTGACCTTTAGACAAATATACACGTAATACACTTTAACTTATTTTAAGATTTCCAAATCCATCGAATTGCATATATATAAATAGAAGTAATTTTTTTCTTTAATTTTAATTTATCAAAACGTACTTACTTTTATAAATCAAAATTCAATTTTTTTCATCTTTCTTTTATACATAAAAATGAATTCATTTTTCTTTTCATCTTTCTTTTAGGCATAAAAATGAATTCAAATAATTAAAATCAAAAGATAAAATAATGGCAAAAAATAAGTAAAAGAAAGTTAGTATTGGTCTCTAAGCAGCTGCAATGTTAGAGAAATTATCCCTTTATAATGATGGGTAATTATAATAGTAGATAGCAATTTATCTATTTGTTTGTGTAATTTTTATGTTATAATTTATTTAAAGTATTGTATATTTATTATAAGTTTTTATACATTATTAATTTGTTGTATATAAATTTTGACATAGTTCTATATTTATATTGTATTTATATCATTTGCTCGTATTGAATCATATTTCGAATTGTATTTTAAATAAAGTTCGTGGAAAGTAAGCTTTTTTTTGCTTTGTTTGACACGCAAAGACACATACTCACTGCAAATTTGTTTTACAATCGTGTCGATTGGAAGAGAATGTAATTTTCCTGACTAGTTTCATTTCAATTTTCAATTCGGAGAATATATAGTGGAATTACACATTGACGAAAGAACATAGAGGAGTTAAGAAAGCACTTTGACTTGCCATAGTTTCCTTCAATTTGGAACCTAATAGCTATGAAGATGATGCCTTTTGCTTTTCTTTAATCCTACGAAGCTTGATCAATGGGTAAATGAATATTGGTATTGTTTTTATTGTAAACAATACTCGAATGGAAGGAAATAAATTGTTCTTGTTATTTTAATATATTAATACATTAAATTAAAATAAATAATTTAAAAATATTAAAATAAAAATAATTTATTATATTAATAATAAATTTAATTAAAATGGATAAACTGGCTCAAAATCTAGTTCATGCTTGGGTTTTCATATTATCATTTTGTAATTAACATTTTAACTAAAACTGTGAGTTGGACATAAAATCGGGGAGTTTGGGTTATAAAATTCTTTCTATCCTATTAGTGTTGTTGTCAAATTTATGTTTAATGTGGCTTTCCTCGTGAGATCCATCCACACCTACTTTAAAGTCTGTTTGACTATAATATCAAATATTGCATTGCCTTCGTATCCACATTATTCTTAAATATGAAAAGGAAACATTTCTAATTTGTCTAAGAGTTTTTCATTTTCTAACCTTTTATATAAATTCAGCCTTTAATCCCTGCCTATTCACAAAATTCTCTGAGAAATGAACAATGATATTATAGATTTTAGCATAAAAATAAGTCCTAAATTTGCTATTAGGCTCTTGGTAATTTCATCAAAAGTTTTGCTTATAATATAGAATATTTTCTCATTCACCATTATAGAAAATTTTAAAATTTTCATTAACAAAATTAGATGCTTGTCACATATCTCATTAGGATATACTTAAAAATTTTAATAAATTTTATAAAAATAAATGAAAATGTGATAATATTTTAACACCTTTGTACAATTAAAAAACTCGAACCATGATACATAAACAATGAACTCATATTATATAATTATACATTTATATTTTGTGATAAATTTAAGGTTTTATGGTGTGTGTATATATATATATATATATCCTAAGATTAACAGGATAAAGTCGAAAGTTTCAAATTTGATATCAAAATAAGATATTAGGAATTATGCATTAGTGCGAGTAAGTTACCTCTTTCTATGACTCAAGCCTCATTTGGGTTCAATAAATACCAAAAGGGAATTTGTAAGGTTCTTTAAGTTATTCACTTTTGATATTGTCCGAATAATCCATCCTTGGAAAAGTAATTGATTCAATTTTTTATTAAAAATAAACATTGAATTTGTTCTGATGCTTTAGTTTATTCAAGCTAATTATCTCATAAGTCGAATGAAGAAAAAAACTAGAAAGAAAGAAAACTACTTGGAGTATTTCACAAGATATATGAGACATTTGCTTAATTTTTTTTTTTAAATTATATTATGATCAATGCGGATTTTGCTCAACCTTTCTAGCAGTTTGTCATCACGAGTTTAATTGAAAAACTAAAAAGTTCATAAAATATCCAATCAAAATGAGTAATCACTTTTAAATCAGAAACACATTTGCTCAAAGCACATAACTAGATTAAGACCAACTTATCAAGTACGATATGTTAATGTAGCCAAAGAATCTTTTTCTAGGATTCTCATCATTTGTTGAAATAACTAAAAAAACCTTCTTTCCATAATAATAGTACACTGGATCACCTCCATAATCATAAGTGCACATTACATTTCCCATATAATATTGATTTCATTTCGCTATTGAATGAAGTGTGGTCATATCATAAACTATAAATTAGTTTTTCAAAGGCTTACGAGAAAACCAAATTTTCTAACAACAAATTTTTTTTGGGTTAATTACCAAAGATCCTGAGTCTTGGGATAGAAACTTCATTGTAAGAGTTTCAATTTATGCAAAGTATACTCATCCAACTTGACTTCTCCTTATTTATTTAAGAAGATAATACCACCTAAATTGATTTTATATCATAAAACCCTTAGCCAAACTTACAAAATTCCTCATTTTCTTAAGCTTCCCATCAGTTGATTTTGCTTCTAGCTTCTAATCTTCAATTCTTTGATCATATAACTCCGGATTTGTCCTTTGATTCCAATATTCTATGATTTAATCAGTTCATTTAGAACATACCTAACGGGCTTTTATGGGTTAAGGTTAAGAGAAAATAAGAATTGTTAACCAATTCGGGTTTGCTTCGACTTCATTCAATCAAATGTTACAAAAATTTTTGATTTGTAAGAAATGATTCTCAGGTTAGGGTTTTGAAAAATTTTGAGGTTGGGCAAGTGGGTGTGAAAATTATTTCATCTTAATTTATTTACTTATTTTATTTTAAATAGTTTACCTAAATAAAATTGCCGTGTGGCTGAAACGTTCCACTTCATCCGTATATTCTTCTTCTAGCCAATAAAAAACCTACGTCAGCATACCTTAATGGAACAAAAAACATGTCCTTGTCGTTTGGACAGATTTTCAAATAAAAAAAGTACCGGATCAAATTTTCATGATTTATAGTAGAGGAAATAAATTTCAAAGATTTTGCAAGTACAAAGACCAACAACATAATTAATCTTTTTTTTTTTAATTTTATAATAATAATATTTATATTTCAAATAATTGAAATGGTTATTTTGAATGACACTTGGTATTTTGTGGGAGGATACTTGGAAAAAAATTTGTCCCAAAATATTTGATATTTGACGTTTTATTGGTTAGTTTTATGGATTATTATTAATTATATTGGTTTTAGTGTGGAGCTCCCAAACTTCAGCTGGAAAATGGCGGTTCTTCTTAGGAACTTCATTAACAGTTATTTTTTCTCCAATAGTCAAATTTTTTTATTTTTATATTATTGTAAATCTATATTAATTTTCTTTCAGGAATTGAAACAAAATATTAGGACTTAAAACTCTGTAGCATTGATAATTTTTTATTTTTTTAATTTTCTTTTCTTCTATTGCTTTAAATATTGAGCTTGCTTTATTTTTTAATTATAATTTCAAGAACAAATGAAAATAATTTATTTAGTAAAGTCACCTCCCTACTCACGATGAATATTTATGATTTTTTTTCTTTCTTACTGATTTTGTAAAAACATGTATTAAAAATTCTACCAATCCAAGAATTAGCTACAGCCATCAAATTTACGATCATTAACGAAGTCATTTTTTTGACAGGGAACATTGTTTTTCTATCATGATTGGATGTTACGTCCCCTAAAAATGAGTATTCTTCAGTTGTGGGATGTTTATTGAGTGAGTGTTTTTTTTCATTGTTTAATGGCATCCACAGATCTTAGGCTATATTTAGGGTAAAGAATGTAATTTGAATTTACAAATGAAAACCTTTTTTTTGTCTCTATAAATTTGGTAATGTTTTCGTCTATTCCGTATGTTGTTAATGTCGTAGGTTTAATAATTTCCATCATAAATGAAAGAGGGTTTTAGTTGTGAGCCCATTAGATGTCTATTATTTGCAATTTTGATTTTGCTTAATTATTAATAAAAAGGGTAAAAATAAAGAACTATTCCTTCTGTAGATATTTGGCATAACTTTACTTGTGTTCTTTCAAGTGACAATGCTAAAATTACATTTTGCCCTTTCTATTTTTTTTTATTTTTATTTGAATAAACTAATATGATCATTATTTTTAAGAAAACTCTCTGAACTTTAAAAAATTTATTATTTATTTATATGTTATTTTAGCATTTTTTTAAAAAACAAAAACTAACCATGTCTTGACTTATTGGGATGTACATTTAAAATCCAGATTCTTACTAATAACACTATTGTGGAATCTAATTCAACTATTACATTAAAATTGGGTTAGAAAGAATGAGACAAGACCTTGGAGGCTATGACTGATCTTCAACGAAGTTGATTGCTTATGGTCGGCAAGTATGTAGGTCAAAGTACACAAAATCTACAAATTAAGTAGTTAATGGCATGTCCAATGCATTGTTTTTCGGGCAGGGTCGATAGATATAAATACTTTGGGGTGTTGGTAACCAGTTGATTTTTGTTTCTTGTTAAAGCTTTTATTTTTTTTCCATTTTTTATATGGTGTTTTTGGTTTGGTATAGCTTTGATGGCCTATTTCACCGATGCAGCTTCTTGTTTTGGCGAGCTCACTGACACCTTGTTACTACTTTCTTCGTTCTCTTTCTTTAATAATGGCTTATAAAAATTTAAAAAAAAAAGGAGAGAGAGAATTAAATATTTACAGACAAACATAAAACCAACGAGACGGAAGAAATTCCCTCATTTATGAGATCAAATCACCAAACTTGTTTTTCCTAGGACAACATAGACCAACTTCATCCAAATCTTCACTACATTCAAGTCAAAGGAAAATTTCAAGAGCTCCCACGATAGCTAAGCACATCGCCTGAAGATGTGTAACTCAAGAAAATTGCCCACAATTGAGTAACGACAAGTAGTGATGCAACACTCAATGAAAGAAAACCATGCTTGTCGCCAATATGGATTTATGTACAGGACAATGAAAATTCCCAATAACACAACTACATAGGAAACAAGAAAGGTCACACAAAAAACATATGTGTCCAAGAAACTACCTTCTTCTTCATCATCTGATGTTGCTGGTATTGTTGATGAGGACCTAGTTTTAAAGCAATTGTTAGGCAATGGAGGTCCACATAGAAGAGGGTTTCCCTCATAACTGCTTTCATTAAAGGTCCCAAACTGAGCTTTTCTTTCTGGTGTACTGCCTGACAAATTGTTATATGCCACACTGAAAACCTCTAGAAAGTTTAACTCAACCAACTGGATGGGGATTCTACCACTCAAGTTGTTGTAAGAAAGGTCCAAACTCTCAATCTGCTTAAGTTTGGAAAACGATGAGGGTATAACTCCAATCAAGTTATTATGTGACAAGTTTAATGAATGAATTCCAGTCAAGTTTCCTAGTTCCAGTGGGATTTGCCCAGTTAACTTGTTGCAAGATAAATCAATACCAGTCATGTAGTCAAGAATGTTGCCGCCGTATAGGTAGAACCCATTCTTTGTTGTAAACTCTATCCATTCTTCCATGTAGCCGGCAAGATAGGCATGTGATATATCATAATCGTATGGTAGCATCTTGTAATTTGCTGATAAAACCTTATTTTCAGACGCTAAATCGAAATAATACTCCATCGAAGACTTCTCACTTGTTGCTGCTAGAGTTAAATTACCTAAACAAGAAGGTATAGAACCAGAAAACACATTGTGAGAAAGATCTATGATGCTCAGCCTTTCCAACTTGCATAATTGAAATGGAATTCCACCGTGTAGATGATTAGCTTTCAAAAGAAAGACACTCAAAGCAGAAACTGTGCCAATCCATTCTGGGATATTGCCAGTCAAATTGTTTCCTCTGAGATCTAGTGTCACCAATGAAGAGCTGTTATAAAAAGCATGTGTTAGTGGACCACTTATTTTATTTCTATTCAAGTGGACATGCCGTATGTACGGTGGATTGAAACAAGATGGTATGGAGCCAGATAACTTGTTTTTAGAAAGCTCCAAAAATTCCAAGTGATACAAGTTGCAAAATTCCAATGGAATGGAACCGTCAAAATGATTGTTGGACAAAGCTAATCTCTTCAAATGTGACAGATTCCCTATCCATCTTGGGAGCTTTCCATATA
>JBBYHL010000013.1:5409328-5421693 GCA_038381835.1 Adansonia madagascariensis | reverse complement strand
CATTGAGTAAATTTCTTTCATACTGATTGTGGGAATTAATTATTGGATTTTCCTGCCCTACGTAGCCATCATGCATTGCTGAATTATTTGAACTTTTGACATACGAATGTCATAATTTACATCAGATAGATCTCAGAAGTTAAACGATGATTCTAAAATCTATTGGATCTGGTTCCAATCTTCAGTTTCTTCCTAATGCTTAGGTATTGTGAAATTCAAAACCTTTCATTTTTTTTAGTACAAACGAAATCCAAACCAACTAAATAATACCTTTTAAATATGTCTACGTGAACAACTTAATTAAATATGATATCGCTCAAAACTTCTATCAAAGAACTATATTCTTACAATAATCTTTCCTTTTAGTTATAACCAATTGTGAATAGTATTCAATGAAAGAGAGTCGGATTGTCATAAATTTATTATCTAAACCCAGGAGCTGGGTGTTCAAGGTCCAAGAGACAAAACATAAATCTCACATCGATTTTACACTCACGTGTTCATGGTCCACAAGAGAAGCCATAAACCCCACATCAATTTTACACTAACATTTGACTGGGTATATAAATATGCACACGTCTTCAACATATACGGGATTTTTTGTGAATGAAACCATGAAATTAATAGACTGAAATGAACAATATCTTGCAAGTTGATATGAACCGTAACACCAAGCTTGTTAAATGATTATCTCACAACCAAGGGATTTTCTTTCTTTTGCCTTTAAGAGATGAATAATGGTGCAGTTGAATGTTGCACATAATCTCTTTTCTTTTTTCTTTCTTTTTTTTCATCAAAAAGGCCAAAAACATAAACCAATTCATCGTCCAATGCAAATAATATGAATAAGTTCAAAAATTGTAGACATTACAAAAGTAAAATCAGTCGATTAGTTATCCGATTAGCTTTTATATAAAGAATACGCACTACAATTTCTCAAGGCATATGGTATTTGGGGTCTTAAACCAAGCTATGCTGCTTATAAGCTTGCAAAAAAGCATCCCCGACACAAAAGGGGCAAATCTATAGAATATCAAGCACCAGTAATCAAATCAGAAAAGCTTATATTTATGTGTATGCTACCAATAAACTTGCACAGCTAAGGTCTCAAGCTGGTAATTGGAGCTTTACATTGTTCTTCCAGCTGCAAACATAGAAAGATAATCAGTTACATTGCAATCATTAAGTGTGAAGTGTTTTTCGGAGTGATTAAGATTCTTACCTCTGGAAGTAATAGTAGAAGAAATCGGCATAAAGCAATGTCTGTACAAGCCCTGAAATCCAAGCTGAAAGAGAGCAATCATATAAACAAGGTGTTAGAAATAGCGTACAAAACATAGAATGTCCCCAATCTGCGCACATAGATATATTGAAAGAAACATTCTTCATACACCCATGGCGATCGACACAGAGTAATAGATGAGGAGAGACCAAAAGGAAGAGAGAGAAGAATCGTACTTATCCAGTGGACAAAGTGCTCTTCAGTAAAGTAGCGATAAATCCAGTTCAATATGTAGAATGCTCTGTATGCACTGCAATAAAAGGAAAGAATTAAACATTAAGAAGTTAGTGACCTATAAAGACAAACATATCATGGTGCTAAATGGAGGCAATATGAAAATTTCTCCAAGGGGATTCATTCTGCACTATGGTCTAGATGTTTTTGGGTATCTTTCAATTCAACATGTACCATGGTTGTGGAAAGAGATGAAACCAGTAGCTTTGTTAATGGCATGTCAAAGATAATATTAAAAATGCTATCAAATGTTGCGTACAAACCTCCCCCACCCCTAAACTCCCTCCCAAAAACTACTTTTTGCACTTCTCCTATAACATAATGGTGCCTATGTCTACAGATCATAGACATTTTAGTTTAAGCAATTTGAGGAAACTTCTTTTGTAATTCAAGATGTTGAACAAACTTCTTTCTTGACCTCTTCTTTACTCCCATTCTTGCTTTAATGCAGTGGGAGATCAAAATCATATCAATCTCTTATAAAACAGGGAACCCTTCACCTTCGGTTTACCTTTCTTAACAACTTAATGCAGCGGCTAGAAATCTTATAATGGTTTTTAATCTTGCCTCATCTGCTAACTTATGGTAATAGCTGAAATATATAGAATGGAAACAGTTTACAAGAATAAAAGCAAAAAAAAGCACAAAACAAATGTTATAGAAGAACAACAGTTGTACTTGCAAAATTTCAAGTGTAGTTAAATGCACTTCAAAGAAAAACTTCGCTCCAACATATAATCTTATCAACTTTTCGTCGAAAAGAAAATCAGTGGCAACCAAGCAGAAATATATATCAACTCTAATAAGAGATTTTCTCTCTTTTGTTTTGTAGCCAATTTAACATGGAAGGAGGCAACATTATATGGAAATGAAAGCTAGGAAATATGGGTCCTTCATGCCACAAGATAAAATTATGGCAAACTTGCAACTGATTAGGATTTATACAGTGGAAATTTACCCAAGGAGAAACACATATTGTCCAGTCAGGTTGTCAATATTTCTAGTCCTTTGCAACAATACAAGCTGAGGAAGTATGGCAACAGCTTCCAAATACAAGGAAAACGTCCACATGACCTGCTCAATCAATATTTGTCAGACAAATACCAACATATGAAAATATAGAGTCTGAAAGATAATAGAAACAGATAATTTCTCAATGAATAATTAATATAAAGACATCAACTATGTAACACAGCTTCCAAGTTAACCGGAAGAAATTCAACATGTAGAATCATGATTGTAATGAATACATGGAAATATTCCAACAACTAGGAAGAAAGATGCTAATACCTCTCTAAAGGTGAACTTCTCATTTACAAGAAGGGCAAGAAACAAGCAAGGCAGCATAAGGATATAATGGCGAAATGTATCCTGGTCCTTATCATAAGATCTACGAACTATCTTGTGATGTCGCATGTACCATACAATCGTGAAAGAGCTTCCCAGAAATATTAGCTTCATGATTGTGTTATAAAGCGAGACATAACTAGTGAATATGTCCAGGTAGCGAGTAACAAAGACAATAGCATAGAGCTCCTGAGTCTTCAGGGAAATGCCTGCAGAAAAATATAGGAAGACATATCATGATTAGAAGATTCAACGCCAGAGAACAGCTCATAAGACATGAAAGGAGGTGTAGGACAAAACTGAATGTCAAATGCAGAGACGCAATAGTGCAGTGGGGCTATATAAACACAGGATAGAACAGGAAAACACTAGGCCCAAAGGGGGATCTTGCCTGAGTTAAATCAAATGTCATAGCATGCCTACGAATTAATACAAAGATCTAGGGTTCTTACTTTTTGAGTTTCATTAAAGGCTATTTTTTTTTCATAACAGTAATCATGGTTGAGATGCTATATAAGCATATCTGTGCATATGAAATTTGCAAAGAAAAAGCTCCAAATACTCCATCATAATGTAATAGAATATTGATCATGTAACCATATGGCCACTCAGTCTTAGCAAGCTTTTTCTCACTGCACCTTTAATTGATAGCATCTCTAACTTCTCGTAACAACAGCCTCAACTTCCAGTGAATTAATGGCTTTAGCCAACCATGAATCCTCCATTCATCACATCCCACAGTAACAATTTAGAAGGAAAGAAAAAAGGATAAGAAACAAATCCCATAAGCTAGTTATGCAAATGGAAAGGATCAACTTGATCAAGCAGCTCTAAAATTTAGGTGGCATTGCCACCCTAAATCAACTCCTCATACGGTGAGAAAAAAAAGGAACCAATACCTCATGAGTTATAGTTTAAGGCTCTCATCATATACAGATTTTATCATGTTTGTCTTGAAATCATAGGCCAGCAAGACATAAGAACCATTAACCGACTGTATAATCCTACAAAATGTAATCAGCCTTTTGATTTCCATAAAATCTCCGATACATGAAAAATACTCCTATTGCAAATTTCAAAGCCCTGGAGATTCATTGCTACAAATAGAAAGAAAATTAGCTAAAACAAATGATGCCATTTCAGAAGCTCCAAGTTAACAAACCATGAACCCTCCCAAATCCACCTAATGTAAACCCCTTGATCTCAACATTTTCACTAAATCCAACAACTAGCTAATTTAACTCAAAATAGATGCATCAGATAAATTCCTAACTGATCACAATTTCTTGCTTCTAAAGATCAAATGAACAAACATACAAATTCAAATTACTAAAAACAAATTCCGAAAAATACATGAATTCACATTCCACATACTAAAAAAATGTAATACTTCCACATTTTTACATGATTCCAATTTGGGTATTCAACAAAATGTAAAACAACTCAAAGAAAAGAATAAATTAACGAAAACCCACATACAATACAAACCTAAATATTCGACCTTTTATCTTAAGCAGTAAATTATTGAGAAAAAAAAAAGCCAAAAAAAATGAATTGATCCCAGAGAGGCAAAATGTAAATATTTAAAAAATGAACGTACCAGCGCAAGATTTGATTGTGTGAATCTTGAGAAGCAAAACAAGAACACTAAACAAATGGGTCATGTCCCCTGCAAATCTGAATATATTCATTTTCTCTTTTCTCCCTTCTTAAAATTTCTCAAATTCTGAAATAAAACAAAATAAAAGACTGTAATTTGATGGTTTTTTTCTCCCTTTTTCAGTGTAAGAATCAACCAGGAAAGTTTGCTTCTGCGAAGAAAATTTAACAGATCTCGGATTGATCCAAAAGTTTCTTTGTTTTTTGGGCTTTTTCTCTCTCTTATCTTGTTTGTTTTCAGGGAATTACTTACTCCTTCGTTTCCAAGAACACAGGAAAAATAAGGAAAAAAAGTGGGAAAAAAAGAATTATATTATTTATTAGATGGGCCTTTCTTTGGGTTTTGAACTTGTTTCAGGATGGGGCCTAAGTTTGGGCCTTTGGGGCAAGAAATTAATTAAGTTAGGGTTTAATTACACATTCGGTAATTAAATTATAGTTTAATTTATAATTTGATACTTAAAAGTAGGAGTGTGCATTCATTCAATTCATTTCTAAAAATTAAAAAAAAAAAAAACAAACAAATCAAATATATTTGAAGAATCAATCAAACCGACTAAAATATGAGTGAAAAAAAATTAGTTTGGTCGATTTAGGGTTGAGTTGCATAATGTTAGTTGGGTTTTAGTATGTTTGAAAATAAAACTAATTTAATATATATTTTTTTTAATCAAGTTCGATTTGTCGATCATTTCGGTTTAAAAATAAAAAATAGCAAACTAATTGAATAAATTTGTTAAAATTAAATTATTTAATTAAATAAAATCGAAATAGAATAAATCAAATAAAATAAACCAAATTTAATAGTTTCGATTTTGTTTATCTTGTAAAAAAAAAAAGATCAAAGGTGCAATGGAATTTTTAAATTTTTTAAGTTAGATCGTACTAAATCGTATTGTCACATATAATACAACTACCATAATCAAGTACCTAAGATGTCGATCTATAGATGCCGTACAATAATTCCTAGATTTGTGTAAAAACTTCGACCAATTAGCCTTCTCTACAATTTTCCAATTCTCGAATGCTAGACTTTTTGTCTTGATCTACTCTGGATTTTTATAGTTTGATTCTTCTTAATGACCACTTTATGTCAACAGGTTTAAAATCATCGAATATTGTGATTAGAAACTTTAAGCATTTGTCTCTTATTTATATCAAGTAACAAAGAAGTCATAATTTTAATTTCAATTAAAATAATTATTTTACACACTCCTTAAAGCTCTTGTTGCTGCCAACCCTAATTAGGTATTAGCTCTCAAATTCAACCAAGCCTAAATGTATCTATACATTAATTTGGCCCAATTTCTTTTAAGAGTTTAGCATAGTTAATTCAAAAACTTAATATAGTTTTGATTAAAACGTTAATTTTATTTAAACCCATAATTTCTCATAACTCCAATTCTAATTCGAAATAAAATCATTACAAATTTATTCAAATAGAATAAATATTTATTAATTATTAAAATAAAATTAAATATAGTAAAATAATTAATTTTAATCTATGATTAAAATAAATAAAATATTTTTTCTTAATTTATTTAGAATATTATTCATATTGAATTTATAAATAAATATTTAAATAAGACTTTATAAATATTAAATTAATTATATAAAAAATTAATTTTTCTATATCTATTTAATTTAAATTAATTCTTATATTTATCAGAAGATAAATATAATTAATTTAAATTACTACTTCTGGTCTAAATAAATACTTAATCAATTAAGTATATATTTTAAATAAATAATACTAAAAAATTATATTTCATTTATTTACTGAAGAAAACACCTATACCCCTAAAAGGATTGTATCTGGTACATTATTTCACCATATTAAGAATCTTTCAACTTCAAGTATTAAAATCAATAACCATCCGTTAAGGAATTATGCTGAGCTGGTGGAGGGACCAATTAGACATATATAATTAAGTTTCAATAATCTATGTATTAATCATTCTATAGCAAATAATTAATCATATAATTATTAATCTTAGAGTCATACTACTAAAGACTTAAAACTGCACTCCTAATTATATATCGTATTACGCAAGTTTTATAAATAGTCTTTTTCTTCAATGACCTTGTCATATGTGTAATACTCTCATACGATATCCGTGATCAACTTAAGGTTAAAGTCTATTCTACCTACTTGATCACTTTATCTTAAAGTTCTATTATACTCTCTATATGAAAATGATTGTTCACAACATGTTAACAATTTACCATTTAGTAAACAAATGACCTAGGCCTCATCCATTTTCACTCTCCCGTATAAGGCCTTTTAACAAGATAACCTTAACTCTTTATAGAAACTATAATTCTATATCTATAAGTAAAGCCTATCATCGAGTATAAGTCATACACCCAACGAAGTGGTCTAGTAGCTTACTACTTCAAGGCGCTTGAGCCTTTGGAATGTCAAAATATATAAGTCATACACATGGAGTCAATTATTTACTGAGGATTAAGGTAATTACATAATGAACGTCGAAAGTGAATTAATCCATGTAAACGGACTTATTAATAGATGAATTACACTTTGGTTTAGTCCAATGTATCATCACCTCTTGGCGATATATCTATGTTTCTACTTGGGAGTCGGCGCGCTCTAGATGGCCATGACAAACCATTTCCCCAATTAGATGTAGCCATGTAATAGTCTTAACATGAGTTAATTACCCATATTAACCCCATAGACTATGTATTACCAATTTAGACTAATTATCATAGAATATTATCTTCCTGTATATAAAGCTCATTATATGAAATATTCTAACGATATAAACATAAGTAGTCAATGAGCTATATTTGTTTACATTTTACTTTAACATATAATTAAATCTAGACAAAATAACAATGATATAATAAAATTTGAATATATAAATATAAATAATCAGTTCAAACTAATGAAATATATCAAATATATCTTTCAGTATTTCCAACCTATCTGCCTAAAATAAAAAAAAAAAAATCATAATATGATACTTTGGATGTTGCTATTTTCTATCAGTTTACGCATAAGACTAACTTAAGGAAAAGAGTGACACGTCCAAAACATCCAATAAAATTACACAACGTGACACGTTGATGTTTCATGCTTTTGTTGATTGTTTGCTGACAAGTCCTTTATTTGACTAATTAACGTTGTTGATTTCACATGCAAACCTGATGATTGAGAACAAACCTCAAATATTTAATTATGAATTTTTAAACACTAGGTATCAAATCAAGAGTTGACCTATAATTTAACACTTGAAATTATTATGCAGATGCTCTTCTTTGGATCTTTAATTTTTTTAAATTAAAAATAATAAAAATTTTATTTCGGTTCAAAAATTCTATATTTTAATTTGTTTTATCCACACCTTTCAATATAAAATTTTTGACTTTGTCCCTTCTTGATTGCTATGTTATCATTAACTAGTATTATTGGCCAAAAAAAAAAAGTTTATAGTAAATGAATCCATTGAGATAAAGATTGCGGCAGGTCCCAAATATAAATAGTTCTGAATGTTATGTAATTAGGAAAGAAAAAGAAAGGAATTTGAAAAGTGGAAGAAAAGTTCTAATGAAAGAATTTGTCTAAGACATATATCCTATAAGAGATTGACCAAGAAGAAATATAATTTAGGTAACAAAAGCAAGTATTCTAACATTGTAGGAGCTTTTGATTGAGGATTGGTACAAATAAAGAGACTTTTTTTCTTTTTTTGCCAACTTATAAAGAGATTTTGAAACTTCCTTCTATACTAAATAAGATGGGAACAAGCCTTGTATAATAAATAAGATGGGAACAAGACAACAAAGTATGAATTCCTTTCTAAAGAAATGTGATTTTTCTTGGGGATGAGAATATGTATAATAATTAGTGGATTGATCATTGATATTATATCATTTAGAAAAAAAAATAAAAGACAAAGAGATCTAAAACAACGATCTTTGAGCAAGCCATACATTTTTTTTTTAACTTAAAGAGATCTGAACTGATTTATATATAGAGTATAGTCTTCAAAACAAATAATTGGTACATGTATCCAATGTTATTAAATATTAAATACTGATAATTAGTAGGGAAGGTAATGGATGGTAGGTATTTGAATGTCCCGTTCATTCTGTTTTTGTAGATTCGGATATTATATATTTGTATGATATAATTACTATTCGTAGCAAATTTAGAGCTGATATGAATATGAATCCTCGAATATTCATTATTTAAATTCACATTACTTTTACTGATAATGGATTTAGATATTCAAATTCATTATCCATTTTATTGTAAAATGCAAAATTTATTCTCATGAAAAAATCGAACCTTAGCTTTCAAAATTAGCTAATTATTGAATTTAAATTTTTTTTTTGGATATGAATATCCAGCGAATAAGGTTATATAATTTGAATTCGGACAATTATATGCTGATTTGCTGCAAATAATAAATAAATTTAGATTTTAAGTTATTTAGGATTCAAATTCGGATATTATAAAAAAAATACAGATATTTAATTTGCTACCATCTCTACTAATTAATGCCTTTAACGTACAATTCAAGATTAGTTATATTAATATATTACTTATAATAATAACATTTTATTAAATATAGATTGATAATTTTATTCATCATTTTTAATGTATTAAAGTGGTATTTACCTATTCGGTGATCATTCGCAAAACCGTGGTGATCTGTATACACGGAGAATGGCTTTTTAACCAAAATGTTCTTTATTAAGCTGATTACCAAAATAATATTTACAAAAATGCTGTGCTTATGCCCGGAATTTTTTTGGTCCATCCTAGAAGCGTCTAGCGTCTCAAATTTGAGGTGCCAGCACCCTTTTTTCTTATTTTCGTATCTTTATCCAATTTTCAATTTTCTCTTTCATATTTTTTATCCAGTCTTTTTATTAAAAACTATAAAATTATTAGATAAATATTAAAAATTTTTACTACTTAAAAATTTAAAATTATGCAAAAATATTTTACTAAATATATATTTATTTATTTTTACTAAATTAATATATTACAGCAAAAAGTCATATAAATATATATAACACAAATCATTAATAAATCAAAAATAATTTAAATATCATATTTTAAATATGATATTTAACATATAAAATTATAATGGTAATCAAGTTAAATCAAAAGAAAAGAAAAATAAGTGACAACATCAATATGAATTTTGATTTCAAATTAAAAGAAAAGAAAAATGAACTTGAATTAAACTATGAAAAATTTATTGATAATAAAGTTCTGAGTTATTGAAAAGAAATGGCTCGGTTCATGTTAGCAGGCTTCACGTGAGTCGAGAAATTCTCAAATTTTTTTTTTTTTTTTGGTGATTTCTTTATCGTATCCCATGCTTTTTCATCGATTCTTCATCATTGTTGATCGATTTAACTAGGTATTTTCTCAATGTGTTTGATTCTTGCGTTCCTTATTCATCCCATGTTATGCTTGTTTTGGATTGAGTTTTATTTTGTCATGAGACGCTCTCCGGAGACCAGGGGGATTCATGTTTTGATTGGTTTGTTACTGAGTTTCCTCCATTCGGTAACGGAGATGGGATGGTTTTGAAAGCTATTGAATCTACTAAAAAGAGCATCTCATCTACAGTAGTTATACTACAATTAACTAATCAACATTCAATTATGTAGATCCATAAAAATTTTTGTGGAGCCCACATTTATAAGTGGTGAATCTCTAGATAATTGTACTATTATAGTAAAGAGAATTTTAAGTGAAGTGCCTTCCGTTAAGGGCAAGGTAGTTGAGAATAGCACTACTAACTGGAGATCGTTGTTCACCTTGTGAACAAATCAAACCCTAGAGTATTTTCCCCTTTGCAAGTTGAAGGTAGGTCAATGGTAAAACCTCCTACAGAAATGATTGACGAAGGGCTAGAATGATGGCAGATTTCAGGGGTTATGCAGTTTATGGGTAAGGTTCCCAACTTTAGTCAATTTCAAAAAGTAGGGAATATGTTTTGTGGTAGAGATGGGCAGGTTGAATTCAAGTCAAAAGGGGCTAATCTATTTGTGATACAATTTGCATCCCAGAGTACTTGCTGTTGGATTTTATGTGGCCTACATGATAATAAATAGATCAAGATAATTAAATTAAATTATTAAGGTAAAATTATAAAGTAAATCCTAATTCAGTTTAACTGCTCTATTGATAAGAGTTTAACTTTATTTCAGTACCTAATTAGAATACGGACTCCTTGATGGTAGGATACAACTTTAAGTAGTCTTCTAGTATAGGTTCCTAGTCTAGTCTATATAAATTGCCTATGCACCATCATAAAGTAATTATCAAGAAAAAGATATAGACTAGAAGGCTTATACGGGGTATTCGCCTTCATGTACTTGGAGCGAGGCTGGATTCTTGATTAACAATGGCTAGAGGTATGTTTTATTTAAATTATTACATGTGGCATCGAGCTAGGCTTTCTAGCCTTGTTCTTCAGATTATCGAGTGAGATTCTCAAAGATGAATTTTTTCATGCATATATTGTTTATGCAATTAAATAATTCATATTAAGGATAAACGAGTTATAATAAATATAGTGAAAGCATGAAATTGAATTTTTAACATTCTATAATTAATTTCGTAATTTGTATTTGCATCAAAATATATTTTATGAATATACTATGAATTTGTATATATATTTTATGTATTAAAATTTAATCACAAAATTCTTGATTAGTTCATGTAAAACTAAAATTGTTAGAGGATTTTAATAGATTAATCATCTAGCTATGTTATTAAACCCTAAGATTAAAGGAAAGATGAATAAAACAAGAAAATTTTATGGTATATTAAAACGGGTCTAATATTGTTTTATAGAATTCAAGTAATCTTGAATGTTTGATGATGATTTTTGTGTTTTTTATCAAAATTGATGCATGGGTCATGTAATATAGTATAAACTCATGCTTTTAGGCCTTTAATTACATGAAATATAGATTAAAAACACGAAAATATGAGCAAAAACAATAAATAGACCCAAATGGTCAGAAAATATCCAAAGAAGAAAGCTTGAGACAAAATCCAAACGAAGCCCACGCACACAACCCGAGGCCGTTTTGGTTCTGGTTTTTCCAAACTTAAATATTTTATGATTTTTTATTTTTTATTGATTTTTATGAATTTTTTAGGTCACGTAAAATATTTATTATTTAATATTAGTGTTTAATTAAATAATAAATATGTTTATACATAAATAGTCTATGATTTTTATTTCGTGACAACATATTTTGACATGTTGAGAATATTTTAGCAGTATGTACTCTCCCTAGATAGTGTCCAAAAATTCGTACTCTCAACCTAAAGTTTAAGTGCATATATGTATGACAAAGTTATTGTTGGAATTACAATGTAAATTTGCACATCTATATGTCATGAAATAAACATATGCTGATCTTGTGCATATTTTTATGTGACTTAAGGATGCATGTCATATATTATGTCATGATATTTTTTAAATCAGTTGTAGTATGACAATTAGAATTTCCATTATAGTATGTAAAATTTTACTACATAAAGAATTAATGTTATTAAGGATCTAAATCACTAGCTTAGTATTAGCCAAAGAATTTTAAGTTATATAATTTAGATAAATAGGTGGTTATTTAAAATAATGAATTTTTCTTTAAATAGCTATGTATGGTAACTATCAATAAAGTTTTATGCCATGAATTTATTTGGTATATATTTGAGTTATTAAATCATGTATGTAATTATTTATAGTATATATATTATGTCGTTATAAAGAATCTAAATCAATTGCTTGGGAATAGCCATAGCATCTTAAGTTGATTGATTTAGTGAAATTAGTAGTTA
>JBBYHL010000013.1:5391243-5405492 GCA_038381835.1 Adansonia madagascariensis | reverse complement strand
CAGGGGATCAATACCGGTGGTTGAAGAAGGACCTTGCAAAAGTTGACAGAAAAGTGACTCCATGGTTGGTTGCAACATGGCATCCTCCTTGGTACAGCACCTACACTGCACATTATAGAGAAGCAGAATGTATGAGGGTAGCCATGGAAGAGTTATTATACAACTATGGAGTTGACATAGTCTTCAATGGACATGTAAGTCAAGTTTTAAAATTAATGAAATTCTTAACTTCAATTACATGTACTTCGAGAGCTTAAGAATATTGTGTTTATTTTGGCAATAATTCAAATAGGTTCATGCCTATGAGAGGTCAAACCGAGTGTATAACTACAATTTGGATCCTTGTGGTCCGATTCATATTACAATTGGTGATGGTGGCAACCGAGAGAAAATGGCAATCACACATGCTGATGAATCTGGAAACTGTCCGGAACCGTCGACAACTCCGGATAAATTTATGAGTGGATTTTGTGCATTTAACTTTACATCAGGACCAGCTACTGGTAAATTCTGCTGGGACAGGCAGCCTGATTATAGTGCATATAGAGAAAGCAGCTTTGGTCATGGAATTCTAGAGGTATTTATACTGCAGAAACTTCATTAAGGTTTTTTTTTTTTTTTCGAAGTGCTTAAAATTGAATGCTCTATTCAAAGAAGCCTTTGAAAATATTACCAAAGCATTAGTTAGAGTACAGATTGAATTAACAACTGATTAAAAATGTGTATTTTGCAGGTGAAAAATGAGACTCATGCTTTGTGGACATGGTATCGCAATCAAGACGCTTATAGCACGACCGGTGATGTGGTTTATGTAGTAAGGCAACCTGATAGATGTCCCGTTGAACCAGAGGTAATTAGCTAAGCTTGTGTATATTGCAAATATAAAATCCGGAACTTAATTCAGTTAATTCACGTAGTCACCGTTAAAAAGTGACATCCAATGGATTTAGATTCTAATCTAACCCGATTTAGATTCTAATCTAACCCTTTTTCCATATACTAAGACTCAAATCTCCTTTATATGTGTGTGTGTATATATATATATATATATATATATATATATATAACTCATACAAATCTATACATACATCTTAAACACTAAAATCAACCAGCAAATTAAGCAGAAATGGATCATTTACCACGAATATATAAGATGTTTTGAGTCATTCAAGTTAAAAGAAAGTTTCTGTGATTATCCCATTGTATGATGTTATTCTACTGGAATTTGTTTACAGAGATTGACGATAGCTCTTTTTTTTTTTTTTTTTGGCTAGGTAATTAACTCCAAGTTTTTTCGTAAAGGATGAGCTCAGACTTCCAAAGCACAATCTGCAAGTATAAAGAAAGATTGGGAAGCAAATAATCAATGATTCAAAAGGATATCATTCCATTGTTAAAATTTCCAGTTTCTTAGTTTGAAGTAAATGAATGAAGCTTGATCTTATCAAATATGATGTGATAATAAGTTTGTACCCTCATCTGTTATGAGTAACCATTACATTTTCGTATCCTTTATTTGATTTTACAGATGAGAAAATTGTTATTGTTTAATAACAGAGATTTAATAAATGAGGCAGCGAAGCGAAAAGTAAAAAGACTTTGTCACATTTGACAGATTTTTTGTTTTGGTTCAGTGGGGATCTTAATCTAAAAATAAATAAAGCGATTGTAGATATTGAAATTCAAATGTTAGATATATTAGATATTACATTTTAATCATAGCTTCATGAATTAATTAGATTAAGTTTGGGGTTCATATTGATAATATTAGACACGATTATATAAATATGAAATGTATAAAGTAATAAAAACAAGTCATGATACGAATACATATTCAAAAATTTATATAATATGAATTATTAACATATTAAAGTTTATATAAATATAATTTAAATACGATTATAATATAATAAAATATACAAATATAATATAAATACATAAAATGACGATCTCCATTTGAGAGAAATTAATAGAAAAGTCAAAAAAACTTTTGAAAGGTTGGCTTTTTTTATATTATGATCTAGGAATTCAATCTATGGACCCATAGATAACATCGATGGCAATAACGTATGAAATATTTGGCAATCAGAATAACATCGAGACATTAACGCTATTCCTAAGAGTGGCAATGAGAAAAGTCAGATCATTTAAAATTAAAAAAAGAACAATTTTGAATTTAAGATTTGTGGTTTCATATATTTCGAATGTTCAGATTTTGAATTATCAAATTCAAGCTTATTTTAATTAGTTTAAATTCAATTCGCATGAACTAAAAAGCACTACAAAATAAGAGATTTTTAAGGACAAAATAAGGGAACAATCAAAAGAAACGTTTTTTTTATCTTGATTTTAGCTGCATTGAGGATAAATGTTATCTCTAATTTAAAAGTATTAGAGATGAAAGTTGTCTTCAAAATTTTTCAGAGACATAATTTTAGAAGATGATTGTTAAAGATGATTTTTCGTTCCTAAAACTTTTAAAGATAATTTTTTTATTTTTTAAAAATAATTATTGATTGTTTTGTATCTTTTAAATTTCGTAGTGGAGGTTTTCGAAGGTCAAGTTATATTTATCAATTAAAGAGCTTTTCACCTAAGATAGTTAGGCCGAGCGATAAGCAACCTGTGACCCAAGGGAAGAACATGTGTTTGAATCTTTCTAGAGTCACTATCTTAGAAGGGCTTTTTTTAAGCGCGACCTAACCCGGGGTTTAGGCTTCCTTGCCTAACCTTTCAAATTAACAAATAAAAAAAAAGCTTTTCGACGAGATAGACTCTTTTTTTATTCCAAACGCACTATTGATATGATTAGAGATAAAAAAAGGTGCAACACGGCAGGATCATTCCCACCATGCCATACCCTTATTTTTTAATTGGAGATTTTAATTTCAATGGAGTTAAACAGAGCATTCCTTCCAATTTTATTCCAATAATAACCAAGTTCTTATTTTTCATTTTCTTTTCTTTTTTGGATAAATTCAATTTTATTATAAAAAAAGTAGAGTCTACTACAAATGTACTATATTCACATAAAAACTTAAAATAGTTGTTCCTATGACAATCAATCAAAAAAATTACATTTACATTATATTAATTAATAAGAATAATATGAGTTAGTCTCCATGCTGTTTATAGCCTTGTGTTGACTGGATCAGCCACCACTATTCTAGCTCCTACCAAACTCATTCTTACAATCTCCTGTATGTTAACTGTTAGGCATTTGACTCAAATTTAAATTTGAAATCAGTTTAGATTTTGTTAAAAATCTATTAGTTGTAGATTACTTAGTTATTAAGTTTATTTAATGAGTAAATATTTTTAATAAGAAAAGAAATCTTAGTGAGAATTCTTAGTGATCAAGTAATTATCTTTATAAATATGGAGATAAGTGTAAACGTTTAAATTTAAAAGAATGAGAGAGATGTAAAGCCCACAGGATCTCATTATAGGATGGTTTGTAGCTTTCTACGTACAAAAGGTTTATTGGAGAAGTTGTAGCTTTCTCCAAACAAAAACTACTAGTTGTTTGTTGGATGATTGGTAACTTTATCCATGCAAAAGCTACAAGTTGATTGTGAGGAGGGTTTATAACTTCATCTACGCAAAAGTTACAAGTTGTTTACGAGGAGAGTTTGTAGCTTTATATATGCAAAAGCTACAAGTTGATTAGTGATGATGTTTTTACCCTTTTAGGATTGTGGACGTAAGCTAAAAGGACTAAATCACATTAAAATTGTGTGTTGATTTATTTCTTTCTTGTTGATGTTTATATGGGTCACTACACTGTTCCCAACATTACCTAGCACCTCTTGCTTAAAGCTCTGGTTTTGCTTGAATTGTTGCAATTTATTTCCCTTCAGATTTTATAAATATATGAATTATAAGCCAGATGCATGATAATGGAAATAAAAGCCTTTCCTTTAGTCTTTTAGTTGCTCATTGTAGATTTGGTTGCCATTTCCCTATTGTTCTTTGTCCTTAACAAAGTTAAAGAACTTCTTTCCAAACTTTTTTAAAGAACTCACGGTCAAAGAACATATGATTTTGTGTTTCTTGCTTTACGTGGTAAAATACACAACTTCTCTTTATGTTCAGGCCCCACGATGTCAACCTATCCTTGGTGAGCAATCTTTAAGTATTGCCATCCAAATAAATAAAAGAGTGTTTAGGTGCATGGAATTGGAACCAGAGAAGTCTATCTTATCTCACCTTTTCTTACACGTGCCTTGGCTCATTCCAAACTATAGTCACTAGATATTTTTGTCTAAGAGATCTTAAAATCTGCGAAATATTCTAGTAAAAAAACCAACTATTGAGCTAGCTCGGTCATCCACATAATCTTCTCGCAGTTCCATCTACTGTCTTGTTTTACTTGTACCTACCATAGAAACCTTCCTTTAATCCCAATTTCATTTTCTTTTTTGCCTTTAACTTTAGTATTTGTTTGTCATTTATTTTTCTTTTTTTTCTATTTAAATATTTAAATAACTTTATAATTACTTACCAAATCTTTTAATAATAATTATTTATTTTTAGTTTACAATCTATAAATATATTTTTATTTTGAAATAAATTATAAACAATTTATCAATACATTTTTATGATAATATCTTTAATGTTAATTTTTTATTCTTATCTCACCTCACCACTACTTTGTTATCTAAACACGTATCCCATAATTGATTTTATTCTCAGTGCTATGGTACTCCATCTCACTATTATAAAACTCAATCCTACTATTTTTAATCTCATCAAAGTTGATCTTACCACCTATCCAAATAAAAGATTTGTTAATAAAAAAAGGACTAAAGAAGGGAATGGAAGCAAGGAAAAAGCAAAAAAGAATATTGGAAGGAGCACCCTATGATCTAATCTGTTATTTAAATCTATGATAAAGTCCTGTATTGGAAAGCAAATTTTGGTAGTATTCAATACTGTCATAAAGTAAAGTAAAATAAGAGAAAAAATGTTCTTTTCTTTTGTTTGGATAAATTATTTTTTTATTTAAGGAAAAATGAGAGAGCTGAGTATCCCTTGCTTTCTCTTGAAATATTCAATTTTTATAAAAAAAAATTTATTTTCACCTACTGTGCCTTGGGCAATAGATAAAAATTTTCATTTGCTGACATTTATATCCCTTATAATTTTTTTTGTTCATTACATACTAACCCTTTTATATTTTTATGAAAAATTACCATCATATCTTTTTATTTTTTTTGCTTTATTTTATTTTTTTCTCTTTAATTTTAAATCAAATATTTCTCGTCTTCTCTTTCGAAGTGTAAAACCTAAAAACCTTAATTTTTTTTCCTTCAATTCTACAACAAAATAATCATTACCTAAAATCAATAAAGTTGATCTTTTTTTCATTAAATGAAAAAGGGGTTTTGTTAATCTAAGAAAGGGTTCATTTTTTACAAATGAACGCGGTTGGCAATGTTGGAAATTTAATTTCACAGGTGTATATTTGTTGCTACTCCTTTCCATCTTTTCGGTGGCGCTGTTGATGTGATTGCTGCTCAGCAAAAAGATAGGATCATTCAAATATGGGCACTGCAGAATAATGGCATGCAAACAAATTGCGATAAAGATATGCAAATTTCTTAATATCATTAGATAGATTTATATTATAATTGTGTTTAAAATATTTTATATTTATATAAATTAATAAATAATTTTTATTTTTTAAATTTTGATATATTTATATATTTATATTATATTTATATTATTTTTTTTTGTATTATAAAATGTTCAAAATTTGATATTTTTTATGTTGTTCTCAAAATTACCAAATTGCATGTTGCCATAAAATGCTAGCATAAAAAGAACATCTTGACATCGTCAGATCCACGATTGCCAATAAACAAGTGGTGATTGAACCCAGAAAGGAACTAAATTTATGGAAAGAATCCATTGATGTATATCTGTTTGTTTAAACTTCTCATACATATGCTCCAGGGAACAACATAAAAAGAATAATATTGAAATATTGAATTGAATTTGCGAGAGGGCTAATAAGGTTTGATTTTAATGGAGATATTCCCTAGTGCTAGCTCAGGTTTCTCGTTATACCAGATGAGGTCACTAGATTAACCAACGTGAAGCCCAAAAATGTCCTGAAAATGTAGACAGAACTAAAGTGATCGAAATCTTCAGTGTTGTTCCATAAAAGCTAAAAAAGAAGGCTCCAAATTCTAACAAAAACGCCTCTTCCCATCATTGCGGTCATGCATCAAGGTTTTAAAAGATCCATATTGGGTGCAAAATAAATGATAGAACAAGTAATAGCATGATCGACATTGAGCTTGTGGCGACTATACAGTCAAATGAAGCTTTAGATTCATCTGTTGTGGGAATTGAAGGGGTCAGTCCAGGGTTATCTAGCCCGGTACCGCCGTCTCCACCATTGATTGGTGTAGTTGTCGTAGTTGTTGGTGCATTCGGGTTGTTTATCACAGTTGTTGGTGGCGCTATCCCTCCGGCTGCGCTGGAAATTTCGTAACCCAAAATGTTAAAATCACACATATAGAAGATACTAGAGCTACAAATGATGACAGGTCTACATGTATAAGTGTTATAACACCTTTAAGACTCGCCAGATACAATCCAGTCAAGCAATATGAATTACATTAACCTAATTTAGGTGGTATTTGTCAAAAAATCCGAGAGGATTTGATGATCAATTTTGAAGTTTAGACAAGTGAATTTTCCTTAGCAAGATGGGCTAGCCTTGCCAAAGTTTTGGTAAACAACTAAAAAGAACTAGTCAACCCAAAAATTAAGATGAATCAGGATGCATGGGGAACTATTATAGTTAAAGTTTGGACATAAGCCAAGGCGGACGGCTATTAGCTTTAGGTCGTCTAAACTAAAATCCAGTAATGGTCCTAAGATAGGACTATGCTTGTTGGAGAAAGAATTGTAGAATGTTTCTACTTTATTTTTACCCACCATAAAAAGGGCGAGTAAATAGAAAAACCGGTCCAAAAGTAGATCCTTCAGATTGACCATCAAAGTCATCTTAAGAAAATTTTCTTAGATCGCCCATTTTCCATTGGCATATCCTTCCGATGGAGTAAGAGCGTCCTATAGCATCCAGACTCTTCATTTTCTTCGGTGTATCCTTATTCAACACGTACTTGAATATGTGTATAGAGTATAATCCTTTGAATATACAAAAGACTTAAGAAAAATTAGTACAATGATATTGAATTACATATACCTATATTTGACACTCATCTCAAATCTAGATAACATAGGTGGTGCCTATCCTTCCAAATTTCCCACAAATAAAGAAAAAGACATACTTGAACAGTGGAGTGCTGGAAATCTTGAAACATAATATCCCAATGCACAATCCACATTGTTTTATTTGATTACTAGAATATTTATTCTACTTCTTTTATCCATACAGCAAATTGCCATCAACTTCTTTATAAAGTTATTCTATTTCAAGCCACTAGTGGACATGCTTTCAACCAAGTGGCACAGACAAAAGTTTCAGATACAACACAGAAGATAACTTGGATTTGTGGAAAAAAAAATATGGACCAAACCTTGGCCTTATCGATGTCCCTAACATCAAAAGAGCAAATGCAATCACTTCAAATTAGGTCACTGACCATAGGGCTAAGGGCTAAGGTTGTAAAACGGTCAACAACTTAATTCGGTAATTAGCCAAGCATGGTCATCCTAGTTGAGTCATGGAAGAATCTTCCTCGCTATCCAAGTATGATCCGACCGGTTTGATATTCGATTTGATTTTTTTAATCGTCACTAACTAGGCATGACCTTTGTCTCTTTATGTTTAGCAAAGAGTACATATTGGAACATGAAGCTAAAATTATTTATACCAACCTTTTTCGATCTCCGAGGTAAAATATGTGAAGGAGACAAATGTACTAGTTTAGACTTGAAGTAAGTAAATCAAATAAAACACAATCTAAAAGCATTATAGTTAATTACTTTAGTTTTCTTTTCAAAACAAAGACCGAATAAAGAGCTGTCATTGTATCTATCCACGTAACTTTTATCTACTTTTGATAAGGAGAAAAGAGATCCATATTGACCGTGTTTGATAGATGAATCATTGGTCTAATTATGACACTACAAGAAACAAATAGTTATAGTGCTACAGTGGTATTTTTCTTTTTCTTTTTTTTTTTCCCCTCATATTGAGCAAAGCCATCCCCACCATAAAAAAATAAAATCTATGGTACTCGATCTCGTTATTTTTCTAAAGTATTCATATCTGATACATATCGAAATATGAGTATAGATATAATCCTTCAAATAAATGAAAGAGTTTAAAAAAATTAAGCATATTAAATACTTACGCCAAATCTGGGTAACTTAGAATAAGATTAATGTTATGTTTTCTCAAATGCTTATTTTCTTCATTGAATTGAGTGTGATGCCCTTTGCATTCTCTCCCCTAAATAAAGGGCATTTCCATTTCTTCAATAGTTAAGAATATTAGCTAATATTTTATTTTTTTTCATTTAACAGATATTTCTAGAGCTCCAAGAAAGTTGTCAAGGACTATTGCGATCTTAACCATGTGATCCTAACTATGCGAGCAATACATATATGTTACTACGTGTACTACATAGATAGCGAAGATTAATTAGTTTTTAACATTTCTTGGGAATTTTATAACATTAATTACAATTTTTACTTCAAAAAAGAATCTTGAAACCTAAAAGCTCAAAGAGGCAAACCAATAATTTGTCCAACCTCAATTTTCCATGCAATACATGCATGAATACGAGTAATGTAGACATGTTCATGGGTTAAGCCAAGCAACAGTTCAAATATTTTTGGATCACTTACCTAAGTTCGATTTGTATCAATTCATTTCATTATTTAAAAAAAAATATATATTATACTATTAAAAATTATTTTTATATTAATATTAATATTAATATTTTTATAATTAAATTTAAATAAAAATATATTTTTATTAATAAATAATAATTTAAATTAATGAATTTAAATTTAAAAATTTTTTATTTAAATCTAATTTAATACAGACTGAATCAATTTATCCGAATGAGTTGTCCGACCTTGACCAGTCTGGCGCAGTAGATGCATGTGCATATTACATGGATTCTTGAGATTGAATAATCCAACTAACAGTTAAGGCCCAGTGTTACAACCGGAGAGTGTGAAGGAGAATTTTTTTTCAACACAGTATATTCATAGATATTTATTAAACTAAATAAGATCCAACGATACCCAATGAAAAATTAGAAATATAGTATAGTAAAAAGCTCTCAGCAGTCACCACCTCCACATAGAAATCAAATCATTAGGCTCTTACGGTTTTCAGATATGCATGAACTTTTTTTATCCTAGTGAGAAGACAAAATATATGCAATGTTAAAAAAATTGAATTGAAGATTAAACTTTTGAATTTTTAATTTAATTAATTTAATATGAATTTTAAATTAATAGTAAAAAGTGAGTTTTAATCTACCAATTAAATCGATCTATGGATTAAATGAATTGTTTGGCTTAATAGATTTAATTGGATATTTTAATTAATGATAAAAGTAATTTTTAGCCTAACAAGTAGATCTATCCATAAATTAGATTATTGGTCCTTTGATTTAGCCACGATGTTATTGTATGTAATAAATGTAACGGGAAGACTTCCTTATTAGAGGTGTTCATTCATCAGGTTGGGTCAGATTTAAACTAAGCCTAAGCATTGTATTTAATATTATTAATGTTTGCTCAAGCTCGATCCGGCTTCAAACATGAGTCTAAAATTTTGCCTAAATCTGCCCATATTTGTAAACAGATAGTTTAAGCCCATTTAATTCTATCTATATTATATTTTAAAAAATATATTTTTTTAAATTTAATCTTTATAATTTAATAATTTTTTATTAAATTTTATTTAACATATTTTTAAATATTTATAGAAAAATATTATATATTTATTTTTATATAATAAAAATTATATCATCTATATAAATATAAAATTAATATATATTATATAATTAAAAAATAAATTAAGTCGAGTTTAGGCTTTGAATGATAAAATCAAAACTTTACTTATTTTAAGCAGACTTATTTTTTAAAATTTATTTTTAAATTTAATATATTTTTTTAAACTTTAATAAATTTTTAAACCTAGAAGAATACCATACTCAACACCTGTCCTCATCGTCCTATGATTATGATGCACATGTCCTGATGAGACATGAGGCATCTTTTGCTAAACAAAAACTGCTGCTTCCCTCATGGACCAGACAGAGTAAAATCAGACCTGCGAACTTACCCGGAGCCCAGTTATGCACCCACGGGCTACTAAAATGTCCCTAATATCTAGAGTTTCTGGGCCGATGGATGTCCCTCAGACAAAGAGTACCGCCCAATGGTTTTATAAAAAAAGAGAGCCGGTCCCACCAAAACATGACAGAAGTAAAACACTGCAAGCAAAGTGAGTGACCGGAGGCATTGAAACAAGTGACCAAACAGACATAAAAGCCTAGTAACGTAAAAACGGACATTCACAATCACACAGTGACGACTGTCGTGAGCCTAAAAAATGGCCGGCGCCATGCAAAACAAACTCCTTGGCATACATCTATCAAATTACAGCGTCCCTAAAGAATCAAACGCATCGCAAAGTTGATTAAACTCTGTTAAAGCAGCCGGCAATTATTTTAATAATTATTATTTATATTTATTATAATTAATTTTTATTCGTAATTATGACCAATATAATATAATCGAAAAAGTGTAAGATCCTGACTTAAATCCCAATTTAAATCCCGCTACTATTTACTGTTACTCTGTCTATAGGACAAATCAAAAGAATGCGTGAAGCTAAAGAAACCAGAACAAAATCCTCCTAAAGCTACCGAGTAAAAAAGGAAAAAGAAACAAGAAGGCAATGTACTTGTGCTGAAAATAGTGGAAACCCAAGTTTATTTTTTCAATTATAATATTTAAAAATTGTTTCTTATATATAATTTAATAGAAAAAAATATGCATACCTTTGAGACGATGGGTACATACAAGATCCGTAACCTGCAAAAAAAAAAAAAAAAACCAGAGAAAAACATAATGAAATAAGCAAAAATCCATTTGTAAAAATCAACCCAAACAAAGGAAAGGAAAATTGAAGGAAGGAAAGAACAAACTGGGATCAGTTTTAGCAACAGTGGCAGTGCCAGCAAAGTCACAGGAACCAGGCGCCATTCCTTTACGTTGGTAGTAGCTATTGAAAGCATAAGAGGCATGAGCCTGGATAGTGTTTGGAAGAAAACAAAGCCCATTTGACTGTATAGGACTGCAGTCAGCACCGGAACCACATGCATAGTCTAGTGCAGTTTGCAGAGCTTGGTTGCTTGCATCACTCCTGGCCACGCACCAGCTTGCTCCTTGAACAAACGAGAAGGTGCTTACTAGCAAGGAGAGTAAGAAGAGGAATACCAGCTTTGAGACTGGCATTGCCATGGAGAAGAGTTAGAGTTGTAAAGCAAGACACAGATGTAGAAAGAAAAAGAGCATGGAGACAGCTAGAGAGGAAAGAAAGGGAGTGGGGAAGAGCTCTTTCTTTTCTTTTTCTTTGCAGCCTTTTTTTCTTAATTTATAATTATGCTTTTATTTATAGTATGGTCAGCTTCTTTTGATTATTATTATTATTATTATTTTAGGATGGTCTAATAATAACATAATATAAGTATACAAATCAATTAAAATTTATATAATATAATTTATTAATATATAATAGTTCAAATATGATTATCACATAAAGATATATTGATATAATTTAAATACACATGAATCATTAATTTAGGTATTGTTTAGCATTGTTGTTGATAAAGATTTAAATTATAATTGCAAAAACATTTTTGATTGTGTTACATTTATCACAATTGCAGAAATAAGAGATACTATTGTAATCATTGTAGTTATAATTTTTTTAAAATTTTATGCAATTTATTGTAAAACTTAATAATGATTATAATAATCATAAAAACTCTTTTATAATATTTTTAAAATAATTTAGAGCACTTTATAATCTTTTATTTATTAAAAAAATTATTCACATATTTTTATATTATAATAAAATTATTTAAAATATTCATATTCACACGGTGATATACTTGATATTTTAAAAATATTTAAGATATATTATTTATTTCATCATAAAAATCAAATCTAATTTAAAATTTTATTAAGTATGTTTTTAATTCTAAGAATAATAGATTATGAGATGGTCAATTCATTAAGTAATTTATTGTTTGGCACATTAATTGATTTAATATTTTTATAAAAAAATTATTTTTAATTTATTATATAATAAATTTTATTTTTTATTATTATTTAATTGCACAATAAATAATCATCAAAACTAATTTAATACAAAAAAGTTAACAATATAAATACCATAAAAAACTATTAGAAAAAATTCAAATATAAAATCTTAATGAAAAGTAATAAATTAATAATATAATTATTTCCCCTAAGAGATTAACACATAATTATTTCGTTACAATTTTTTTTCTCAAATTAAAATAACAAAGGAAGGCTAATTGGGTATTGGGTTAAGTGAATTTTGAACCCAACCCATAGGTGTACAAATCCATGCATCCGCCCCACCATTTAAATCTTAAAATTTTCCCCTAAGATTATCAAAGCCATAATACCCCAATAATTTCTTCTTCCTTCGTCTCTAATCTCCACTCTTTTCTTCTCTAATCTCCCACTCTTACTCTCTCACCGAGACCCAGAACTAAAGCCCGTAGACGCTCAAGTCTCAATAGACTGAACGACAGAAGTAGCCCCTCAAGCCAACAACCTCCTTTCCCTCACTGCTTTCTACCCACGCCTCTCATGGCCATATGGTCCCCTGTTTTGGCCCCTCTTATTCTACACCAGAATTGCGCCAGTAGTCACCTCCTGTTTTGGCTGTGGTTGTCCCCTTCTGTGTTAAACCTGTGGCAAAACATCAAGACCGGGTTCTATTTTTTTCTGATAAAAATCTTTTGATATGATTTCTTTTAAGGAGAAACGATTTAGCGGATGCTATTTTCCCTTGCAGCAATTTTAGCGGCCGCTGTCGACCGTTACTGATATGAATTTCTAAGCTACTCTTAGGCCATTGCTTTTTGAATCCGAAGCTTTTGATATAGCTTTTGAAGTGAAAAAGTTATATTTCAAATTAAAGTAATATTAAATGGATAAAAATTTTGATTTTTATAATTAAAATTATGGTTTATTGATCTAAATTAAAAAGTATAAAAAAAATAAAAATTTTTGTGTTTTGAAAAATTAAATTTTAGATGAAATGATTTTATTATCTTCGTATACCTAAATTTATTATTTTAAACGTATTATTTTTTAAATACACTTTTCTTAATAGGAACTTTTTCTAACGTAATTTTTCTACAATACTAAATAAACTTTTATTAGTGTAATTGAAACAATAGACCGAATCGACTAGTTGAATTGGGAAGTACTAGAGCTCATTTGATTCAATGCTATATAGGGAATTGGGGTTTTGTGAATAGGCTAAAAATCGATTTATCGAGGGGAGAGCTACTAAAAACTCAAAAAAAATTAAGAAAGTGACTATTTTTTTTTCAAAAAATTTTTGGATACACGATGAGATTTAAACTTACAATTATTTAAAGTTACTAAAGTTTTTATATACTTATAAAAATGGGTAAAAAAATTACTTTTAATTTGATTTTTAGAATAAATAGTAAATAAGAAATTGACAAATTTTCGAAAGTGAGAAGTTTTTTCACTTAGAAAGTTGGTTTTCTAATAAAACTCAATTTTTTGAAGTAAAAAAAAAAATGAATACTTAAATATTATTTAAAATGAAATGCTAAAAAACTCTTTAAATTTATACTTATTCTAAAGATTTTAATTAGATATTTTTATAATTTTTTCAACTAAATTAATATCATATGACTCATGATACTAAATTTATTTAAATATTTTATAATAATAGAGATATTAAAATACATAATTAAACTAAATACATATTTTTGTTAACAATTAAAATATTTAATAACATGTTTAATCAATTTAATCGATTAAATAAAAATCAAAACATTATATTAATTTAACCTTCTATTCTTTTTTAACCTTGCTTATTAGTTTTGGTGCCTAAACAAGAGAGAGAGAGAGAGAATATTGTACTATTCCTTGTGTTTGGATCTTGATTTCAATGAATGGATTTGCCTAAACAAGAGAGAGAGAGAGAGAGAGAGAGAGAG
>JBBYHL010000013.1:5379893-5391143 GCA_038381835.1 Adansonia madagascariensis | reverse complement strand
ACCATATTATAACCTTTAGTTGAGATTTTATACTGAACGTAAAATTGATAGAACATCACATGATATATAGATTTCTTTAATTTCTTTATTTTTTGCCAATTTTTTAACAATAAAAAGAAAAATTTTATCATTTAGAAATCTAAAATTTATATATTTGCATGATAATTTTTTAATTAAAAATTAATTTTTAACGATAATTTAAAATGACTATAAAGAATTTAGGCTTTTATAATCCAATATAAAGTATGACTTTTAGAGGCACTTTAAAATGCTTTTAAAGAAGCCTTTTAAGGGCATTTATAAGTGTTGTTAAAAGTCATGCTACAAAAATGAATTGATTTGTGCATCATGGTCTGATTATTGAAATATTTTCACAAACACTCACTTAGCCAATAGTCAAGTGATAGTCAAAAGACTACCAGCAATGCTAATAAGGGCAGTTTTATAGTCTTTTATCTACACTTATAAATATTATTAAAAGTAAACTTTTTTTAGTATGTCAAAATTTATATAAATAAACTTCATATAAATATATAATAAGACAACTATAATCCTAGTTCACTAAATAAAAAAATAAAAACATAAAATAAAAAATAAATTAAAAAACTAAAAATTTTAAAAATGATTTGAGATAAAATAAGGTTTAAAAAATAACAAAGCCTTAATTTCGTCTTAATAATAGAGAATCAATTGGGACTACCTTAATAAGTTTCATAAGATGTAGTTTTTTTTTTTGAAAAGTAAAGATTTTATTATAACAACAAAGATGAAAGCATTCTCACAGATAAAACAAAAGTCACCTTCAGAGCTTAGTTAAATAATATGAGCATATATATTTTAAAATTTAATTTTTTTTAAATTTTTTATATATTTAAAAGATCATATCTTTATATCTATGTTAGAATATGTGTTAGACATCAGTTTCGAGCACTTATATTTTTTTTAAAAAAAGAAAAATCAAAATAACATAGCTCAAAAATATACAAGAGTAGTATGAAAGACACCTTGAAAAGAAAAACAAATAAAAAATCTCCATTAGTATGATGGGATGTCCACTAGGATGATAAAGAAATAAATAAATTGCTTGAGACTTATATCTGGAACAAAGACAATTTAGTGATTCATGATATAAAGCATAATAGACTATGCATAGTTTCAAAGCATTTACTTCTCAACTTTGTGTTAAAAACAAGTATTGTCTCAATACAATACCATCTGTTAAAGACTTATGTCTATCTATGTTTGATTTCCTGGCCTAACATACATGAATAAGTGAGCAGTCTTATTAGAGAAATCCAAACCTTATCAAATCAGGAAAGATAAAAAAAAATTGAGTTTTAAGCATTCCATTTGCTGTGCCAAACATTAAATTCAAGTCCATGTCATGCTTCAGCAGATAGTCATAATTCCAAAGCAATATGCGGATATCCTAGTTTGGATTTCTATTGCCATCGTTCCTATTAACTTGTATAGGTTCTATTCTTTTGATACAGATGTTCCATAGACAAGCTTCTACTTGAATGAAGGCTGCAGCACTGCTGCGACCTATCTCTAGTGTCTCCTTCCTTTTCTCAGATGCAGGAAGAGGGAATAAATAAAGTAGCTGTTGTAGGATTTGCTGTCTTTTATCTGCACAACGCAAGGTGGGCCCTTTTTCACCACCATACGATTGTGTCCTGTTGCTTTTAATCTGTACTAAAGTATGTTAAGGTTGATGTTTCCTATCTGTCTGGTTATATGTAGAACGTTTTTCCAACCTCTCATGGCAATGCTTTGTTGTTTTCAATCTAAAATTAGGACCTACGTTGTTTCGACTGATTATTATTCAAAACTCATCTTTGACACATTTTTTAATATAGATATAAATATATAATTTTTTAAAAAAATTTTTAATACATAAAAAAATATAAAAAAATTAAATATATTCATGTCGGATACATATTTATATTCGATATTCACATCTAAATTCGAATAACATGGATAAGACAATTGGCACGATTTTGATGTTTTTATCTCTAAAAATATAAGTGGTTCTTATGCTTGAATTTATCATAATACTAATCAAATTACGTTGCTCTAACTTTTTTTTTAAAGTATTTATATTTTACACAAATTTAAATATAAATACGAAGATATTATCCTTCAAAGACCTTTTATATATTTATATATATAAATTTTAAAATAATTAAATATACTTATATTCAACGCTTATATTTGAATTGAGTAACATAATAATTTTAGCAATTCTCACCTTTCCCCCTTAATCATGCACATTTAAGTTCTTTCTACCTCATATCTTGCCTTTGAAATTTATTCTTGCTGCTATAAAAATTTCAATAGTGTCACTAACTTAGCTTGAAATTCAAGTATTTAAGGCCAGTTTATAGCATGTTTTCCTCTAATTTCCAAACTGTATCTATCAATACCCTTTTATTTATGTTTGTCCGACTCTTTATTTTTAATAAAATATTCATATGTAATATATATTTAAATATAAATATAAAATATAATAATTTAAATATAAATAAAATTTAAAAATTTTAAACATATTTATATATAATATATATTCATATCCGTTACTAAATACCAGTAATAAAGCTCTCTTCAGTTTTAATTTGATAGTATAATCTGGATGACCTCGTTATCTTCAAGACGTCATTCCTTACGTAAAACAATTCACCGCCATTCCCATAATTATCAACTTGGTCATGATTTGTTTGGTTGTATTAATTTAGTCAACTTCATGGGATAACTAAATACTTGAATTTGAACCAAATAAAATCAAACACCAGGACCCAACTTTAGCCTAATCCTCTTTGTTTTTAATGCTACAAAAAAGTCTTGTAAATGATTTTTTTTTTCCTTTGAAAATCAATCAAAGGCTAATTTTTCTTCACATTAGACATTTTCTGCTATTAAGGATTCGATGTTTTGTTTTTGGCTCTTGTTGTAGGGGCAGACAATGCAGAAATGTTTGACTTTTAAATAAATTTCTCCCATTAACACAAGAAAGTGACTTCCTACGTAGACTTGATTGGCTATATATATATATATATATATATTTGATATGGACTTTGAAAAATCCTTTTCATAATTAAAGGATAAAAGATTAAAATATTGACTCTACATTTACTTGAATGATAATATTTTAACATTTATATAAAATATAGTTTTAAGGAATATAATAATATTAATAATTTAATGTTAATTATTTATAATATTTTTTATGATTTTTTATTTGCATGTTGTTACGAGAGTAAAATTTTTATAAATGATTCTTTTAAAAATATTTAATTTTTTATATCTTAATATATTACGAGTTAAATATAATAATATAATATATTATGAATAGATAAACGTGTCAAAATTTATATGAAATAAAATTTTAATATATCAAAATTTATGTAAATATATAATACATTAAAATACAATTTGACATGAAAATTAATATGAATACAAACGTGATATATGACACAAAATTGAAAGTTATTTAGATATTGTAAATTAACTTCAGTATTTTGAATATAATATGATTATAAAACATGATATAAAAAATAATATGAATATAATACGAATAAAGAAATATGTCAAAACCTACGTAAAATAAATTATTAATATGTCAAAAATTTTTAAATATATAATAGATTGAATATAATTATAAGATAAAAAATAACATGAAAAAAGGCAACATGTGGCACAAAATTAAGATATATTAAATAGTGCTAATTAGAATTGACTATTTTAAACATTAAATAGTTACATGATACAAACACAATAAAAAAATATAAATAAAACACGGCACAATAAAAAAATATGAACCCAATATGAATAAATAAATATGTTAAAATTTACATAAAATAAATCATTAATGTATCAAATTTATATAAATATATCTTAAATTCAATCATAAAAAAAAACAATACCAACAGAACACGAGTACAAAAATTAAAAGAAAAACTACATAAAAAATCAAAAAATTAGAGGGAAAAAGAAGAAGGGGTTGCCGCTGGCACCCCAAGTGGCAATCCCCTAGGGGATTGCTTTAATATATAGTAGGTATATGGATTAGATTTTTCTCATGAAAGAAAAAAAAAAAAAGACAAAAATATAGATTAAATCGGTTATAAATGGTCGCTCTGACTATTTAATCTTCCTTATCAGTTATTAGGTGTAATAGACAGTGATGTTATGGCTTATAATAGTATGTCTGATGTTGAAGCTCTTCAAACGGCCTGAAGGAAAAGGTAGACGAGGAGACCAACCCATTTGAGAGATTTAATTTATTGTCACAGATATATATTTTATTACATAATTTTTATTACGATTATAAATAAATACTATAATAATTGTTTAAAAATATCGATAATAAATATTAATAATAAAAAAATTTATATTTAAAATAAAGATTATATCATAATATTATGATTATTATTTATTTTTTTCACTTATAATCAAAATTGAAAGTAGAACAAGCACAAGGATGGGACAGAATGAATAAAAATAATGGCGTACGTCCCTCCAAATTTTTACATCTTTTCAAGTTCACAACAGCCAAAATCTTATAAAATAAAGTAAGACTAAAGTAGCGTCTGTGAATTCCCCTCTGACTTGGATGGGAAAGTCCCGAATTTTGCAGCTGACAAGTGTTTGGGGGTGTTTTGCTCCCTTTGGCCGACAGCTGTTCTGTTGCTTTTGCTTATCTTTTTCGGCACCATATGAAAATAAACTCGGAAATCACGAGTCGATGGTTATTTAGAGACAACCAAATTTCCAGAGTTACTGATGAAATCATAAAATCCAAATACTAAAGGAACATTTGAATTCATTGTTAGGAGAAGACAATGAGTGACTTGGTGAGGCTTTTAGTTCTTCTCCCATGTTCTTTCTTCTTGTACCTCCTCATAGCTCTGATCAAGTTCTTTTATGAATACTGGTGGATACCTCTTCGAATACAGCACATACTGAATTCACAAGGAATTAAAGGACCTCCATACAAATTCATCCATGGAAACAACAAAGAAATTACCAACATGAGAAAGGAAGCATTAAGCAAACCTATGCCCTTGACGCATGATATATTCCCCTATATGCAGCCTCATATGTACTCTTGGATCAACCGATATGGTAAGATGCATGTTTTTTACTATAATTTCTAACTTCTAGTTCCAAGAAAAAATTGACCCTTTTTTTTATATTTGATTAGGGAAGAATTATCTTTCTTGGAACGGTGTTCAAGCTGAACTAGTGATTTCAGAACCTGAACTAGTCAAAGAGGTTTTGAAAAATAGTGAACATGCTTTTCCAAAAAGGGAGCCTACATTTTATGTTAGCAAGCTACTAGGGAATGGACTTGTGACAATTGAGGGTGAAAAATGGGTGAAGCGGCGAAAGCTGGCCAATTACGTTTTTCATGGGGAAAGCTTAAAGGTAAAGCCTCAAACAAAAACCACCGGGCTCTAAACTATTAGTAGTTATTATACACGAACATGTAGAAGAATTATACATAAAAGTGCCAAATTTTGGCAATTCTACCGTTGTTGTTCTGCCGCTAGTACGAATAAAGTAAGAATGTAGCATTTTACCAATAGATCACACCATTTTTGGCTAATCTTATGTTACGGCTTACACATTGGAGGATTGTCTGGGCAGAGCATGACTCCAGCAGTAATTGCTAGCGTTGAAACAATGCTAGAAAAATGGAGAGGCCAGGAAGGCAAAGAGATTGAAGTGTTCCAAGAATTTAGATTATTGACTTCAGAAGTGATATCGAGAACAGCTTTTGGTAGCAATTACTTGGAGGGGGAGAAGATTTTTGATATGTTGAACAAGTTGTCAATAATTGTAACCCAAAATGACTTTAGGACAAGGATTCCGGTCATCAGGTATGCTCCTCTGATCTTAATAAATCCCAAGTTTCCAAAGAAAACAAAAAGGAATAACTAGTTTATGAAGGCAAAATTTATACTATGAATCCCCATGAATTTAGTTTAGCTCAATGCTTAATCTTGTAGCTTTGCATGGATTTTGTATTTTGTTTTCTCCATGTACATGGTTGACCTTGGTTTTCTTTTACAGCAAATTATGGAAAACTACTGATTTTCTAGAGTCAGAAGAACTTGCGAAAGAAATACAAGACCATGTGATGGCGATTGTTAAAAAAAGAGAAAACAAAGTTGTAAGTGGAGAAGCTGACAGCTTCGGCAGTGATTTTCTTGGATTACTTGTAAAGGCCTACCACGATTTGGATGAGAAAAACAGGCTTTCATTGGAAGATTTAATAGGTGAGTGCAAAACATTCTACTTTGCAGGACAGAAAACTGTTAATTCCTTGCTTGCTTGGACAGTATTGCTTTTAGCAATCCATAGGGATTGGCAAGAGAAAGCAAGAAGAGAGGTGATTGACATATTTGATTACCAAAATCCAAGCCTTGAAGGCATTGCCAAACTCAAAATTGTAAGCAAACTCTCTAACCATTTAATTTTATAGTGTATATTAGGGGTTTCTATAGTAATTGCAATATGATGTTCGGTGATTATTTTATAATTTTAATTATTTTTTAATCGATATTTTATACTAATATTTAATATAATTAATTATAATAATATTTATTATATCTACAGTTATAATGAATAGAATGCCACCGCAATTAATATCCCAAGTGTATACTACCACGAGATTAATGCATTAAATTCTATGATGTAATCTGACATATTCCTATTTTTGCAAACAGATCACCATGATCATTAATGAAACTCTGAGATTGTATGGTCCACCAAATGGCCTGCCAAGAAAAGTTGAAAGAGAAGTTCAGCTGGGAGAGCTAGTCCTGCCTGCTAATACAAATATTCTAGTTGCAAATATTGCTCTCCACCATGACCCTCAAATATGGGGAGATGACGTACATCTTTTTAAACCAGAGAGATTTGCAGAAGGGATTGCCAAAGCTACCAAACACCATGCGGCTGCGTTTTGTCCCTTTGGATTGGGTCCTCGATCTTGTGTTGGTATGACATTTACAACCACAGAAGCAAAGATTGTTCTCTCGATGATTTTACAACGCTACACCATTACCCTCTCCCCGGCCTACGTCCACTCACCAGTACCTTTTATCAATGTTCATCCACAACATGGAATTCAAGTAATACTCCAGTCACTGCATAAGGATGATTAAAGTATGCAGCAGCTAAGAACCCAGGTCTTTGCCCAATTAATTCATCTAATCACTTTCAAGAGGTGATATCCCTGTTCCTAGGCTATTGCTTTCGTTTTAAAAGAAAAAAAAAATACGCAGCTGCTAATCTCAGAGATGGTAAAACATGCAATCAATTAAAAAAAAAAAATCTATTTCTAATGATGCTGGTCAATTTAATGTTTTTACTATCATACTTGCGTAGAAGATTTCATGTGTTGGCTACAAAAAATTAAGAAAATTATTATCTTACTGCTTTAATAAAAATTAAGTAGAATAAATACTAACTTTATTGTTTTGGTTGTTGAATCTATCAGCTAATGCCAAGAGAAACCTAGAATTATATTCATTTTTCAATCAATTCCTATTGAAAAGAAATAGCGAGCATTGCAACTAGCTTCATATTCCAGCAAGTAGACAATCAAGGAGATAATGTATTGCGCTTTGCCATCTACTCGTATTTCATTTGAGTTGCAGAATTAGCAGCCTAAAGTAATCCCAGTTTTTCAAAGGAGATAGAAGGTTTTGATCATTTACTGCTAACAGACTTGTTAAGCCAATCATTGGTGCTTTATTTACCATTACTTACTCCTAGATTATCTGTTTGTCTTTTCTAGCTAACTCGGATGAAACATTTGAAAACTAACATGCGCAACAAAAATATTATAATATAACAAAAGATGCACCATATGTAGCAAAAATACAGTTTATAAAACTCAGTCCACCTTCGTCTCAGGACCAAACCAAATATACATGTCAAATTGTATGATCATTAAACTCTATGAAGCACATATATACCTACTCCTTGAAGAATTATACAGGTGAAGTTTTATCAACATATATAGCAAACTTATAAACACTAAGGAGGAGCAACAATAATACTTACAGTATGAGAATTTGGGAAAAGTTAAATGAATGCAATGATAGAGAAATATGAAATAAATCTTAAATTTTCTTTATTAGCCTCCAGCTTACTTAATATATGTTGACTAATGACTACCTATGCTGCCTAGACAATGCGCTAATGCTGAAAAAATGACTACCTATTCTGCTGAGGTTGTGTATTAGTGATGGCTTAGTGGCCCCAATCTTTAGCCTTTTGTCTTGCTGATGTGCTGAAGATATCAAATTGGATTTAGTCTTTGCGTGTTATCAAAGTCCGTAAGAATACAACCATAAAAGTCTTTGCAGTAGTTAGATATTAAATGTACCATCTTGACTTATAAATGTTTCAAAATCACAATGAAAGTAGTGTGCTGAACACTTCCGGCAGCTTAGTATCCTTCCATCTCTCTCTCTCTCTCTCTCTCTCTCTCTCTCTCTCTCTCTCTCTGTGCTTATGCTGCTTCTTTGTGTTCTTTGTGTTTTATTGGCTCAGAAATTAAAAGAGAGAAATGACTCTTAATTGAAGAAGAGAATTTATTATTTCTTGATGCTAAATACAATGGAATGACTCCTATTTATACTAGTTTCATAGTGGGTTATGATTTGTACTCCTAGAAGATAACTCCTAGAGGAGATTATCAATTATAAGATAACTTGATTTTTATAAGATTATTTAATTTTTGTCTAAGATTATCAGTTACAAAAAGATATTATCTTGTGATCCTTATCATTCTCCATTATCTTGTGATCCTTATCATTCTCCCCGGGTTGGACTGGACTCGTCCTCGAGTCAAACTCAACATCGTCCTCAAAGTATGGCGAAAGATCGGCGGCATTGAAAGTAGCAAAGACTCCATAAGTGCCTAGTAATTCAACTTTGTACGCATTTTTGTTGATTTTCGACACAACTTTGAACAGACCATCGACTCGGGGTGATAACTTGGAATTTGGTTGGTTTGAAAATCGTTCCTTTCGTAAATGTATCCATACCAAGTCTTCTACTTTGAAAGTCTGTTGTCTCCTATGCTTATCACGTTGAGTCTTGTATCTTAAGTTTTGCTTTTGGATTCACTCTCGTACTTGTTCATGCAACTTCTTAATTTCCTTTGCCCTTTGGTCTTCGTCGGCACTGTATTGTCGCTGGTCAGATGAAGGGGTTCAAGTCTAATGGACTAAGTGGACGCATGTCATAAACCACCTCAAATGGACACTTGCCAGTAGCTTGATTAATTGAGTTATTGTAGGCGAACTCAACCTGTGCGAGTATAAGATCCCACTGCTTTAAATTTTTCCCGACAAAGCTCCGGAGTAGGTTTCCCAAAATCCTGTTAACTGCTTTAGTTTGTTCATCTGTCTGACGATGGCTAGCACTACTGAATTAAAGCTTAGTTCCCATTTTCTTCCATAAAGTCCTCCAAAAGTGGCTTAAGAACTTGACATCTCGATCAAAAGTGATAGTTTTTTGAATGCCATGGAAACGAACAATCTCCTTGAAATATGATTCTGTAACTTGGACACCATCATTCGTCTTTTGGCATGGGATAAAATGTGTCATCTTTGAAAATCTATCCACAACTACCATTATGGGGTCTTTTTGTCTTTGAGTCTGAGGTAGTCCAAGAACAAAATCCATACTTACATCTTCCCAAGGTGCATCTGGAACAGGAAGAGGCATGTATAATCCCGTATTTTGGCTTTTGGACTTAGCCAAGTGATAGGTTCTGCATCTTTAGATATGCTTGTTGATATCTCTTTCAAGCTTAGGCCAGTAGAAATTTTCTTTGACTAAGGCCACAGCTTTATCTCGTCTAGAGTGACCTACTAATCCTCCATTGTGGGCCTCCCAGATAATTGCTTCCCGTAATGCATTGAGGAATGCAAAGAGTTTTTCCTCGAAATAAGAAATCTTTATGCCTGTGGAACTACTGGAAAGGTTGTGCCTCTGTATAATTCCATGCTTTACGGAAATCAGGATCATCCTTGTATAACTCTTTGATAACTTCAAACCCAATAACTTTTGCTTAAAGAGTAGTTAACAAAGTATGACGTCGGCTAAGTGCATCAACTACAGAATTCAAGGTTCCCGCCTTGTACTTGAGCAGGAATGGATAAGACTGCAAAATTTCACTCCAAGCAGCATGTCTACAGTTGATCTTCTGTTGAGAATTCAGATGCTTGAGGGCTTCATGGTCCGAGTAGAGAATAAACTCTTTATTCAACAAATAATGACTCTAATGCTGTAAAGCTCGGACAATGGCAGAGAACTCCTTATCATAAGTGGAGTATTTGAGTTTGGCCTTGCTTAACTTTTCACTGAAAAAGGTAATTGGATGTCTCTCCTAGCTCATAACGGCACCAATCCCAATATTAGAAGCATCACAGCCAACTTCGAACACTTGGTCAAAATTTGGAAGGGTTAACACAAGGGCTTCTATCAAATGCTTCTTCAGTTCCTCAAAGATTTTCTAAGCTTGCTCTGTCTATTGGAACTTACCTCCTTGATGCAGTTTGTAAGTGGTGCAGCAATAGATCTAAAATTCCTGATAAATCTCCTGTAGAAGGAAGCTAATCCATGGAAGCTTCGAACATCTTGGGTAGATCTGGAATGGGCCAACTGTTGATGGCCTTAATCTTGCCCAGGTTAACTCGGACACGTCCAGCTGTGATGATATATCCTAGAAATTCACTTCATTGGTCAAGAGCGAACATTTCTTCAGGTTGGCATAGAGTTTCTATTTTCGAAGAGTTTGGAATTTGTCGTAGGTGCTTTAAGTGATCGTTGGGGTTCTTGTTGTAGATGAGAATGTCGTCAAAGTAAACGATCACAAATTTCCCAATAAAGGGTCGAAGTGTTTGATTCATCAGACATATGAATGTGCTAGAGGCATTTGTTAACCCGAAAGGCATCACCGTCCATTCGTACAGGCCATCTCTTATTTTGAAGGTAGTCTTCCATTTATCTCTAGGTCGAATTCTGATCTGATGATACCCGCTTTGTAGGTCAATCTTAGAAAAAATAGTTGCACCATGTAGCTGATCCAACATATCATCAAGCTGAGGTATCGAGAATCGATACTTGATGGTGATCTTGTTGACTGCTCGAAAATCGATACACATTCTTAACTTTCATACGTACCAAGAGTACAAGCACAGCATAGGGATTGACACTTTCTCG
>JBBYHL010000013.1:5343782-5358679 GCA_038381835.1 Adansonia madagascariensis | reverse complement strand
CGACTCTGTTCCAATCCCAATTGATAGAAACCGCTATGTTTCAACTTGATTTTCACAGGATTTTTAACGACATTTTGCAAGGAATTTAACGTATGATGTTGTTATTTTTGAATGGTAAATTAAATTATTAAGAAAAAATTTGGTTTTCTTCTTAGGCATAATCTGTTTAAGGTTAGTTTTAAAAAGAATTTTATAATTGTAGAATTTAGGTATATATTCAGTAGTACAAATGAAGAAAACATGGTGGAAATATATGTTGAGAAAAAATTTATATATGTGCTGCAAGACATATTTATGTGTATTGTGTTAAGAAGAAAAATTAGAAAACCGAAGATATATGTACAGTTGTAGGAGTTAGTACTGCTCTATGTATAAAGCCGCGGTTGTGAGATACATTTCCCATGGAAGTGTTGCCCATGAATGCTTTAACCTCATTAGCAGTGGCTGCATATTTGGAGCGAGAGATGCTGTAATTGTTAGAACTTGGCAAGCGAAATTAATTAACATAGAAAATTTGAAGTTATGACTTTTAGTATACAATGTATTATTAATTGGTAGTGAAATTGGATTGCGAATTTAACAATAAGCATGTATCAATGGTGAAGTGTTTTAATTTTGAAAGGTTGTTGTCAATATATATATATATATATATATATGAGTCTAGATTCATAACAGTATAATATTTACAAGTGTAACATATAAAAAGGCACACATGGATCGAAACCGTAGTAGGAGAGCTAACAAAAAAAACAAAAGTTGAGGTAAAGTTATTTTTCCTGAGATTGTACAGTTGAATGTATTAATTTTGGCCAATTTCAGCTAACATGAGACTATACAAAATTGCAGCCCCTTTATAAAATAAGCACCTTTTGTAGCCCAGGTAGGTTAGTTAGGTTAATGAAGGAGTTTGTTATAGGTGACACTGGAAAGGAAAATGCACTTAAAGAAATAGGTTTTGATGGTTTTATGAGTTTGAGAGTAACGTTTTTACGTCACCCATTGTGTGTATGGTTGATTGAACATTTTGACACATTAAATAATACTTTGACATGGTTGAACCATGTCATTGCAATTAGAGATGCTGATGTTGGTATAGCGTTTAACATTCCCTCTAGTGAGGTAGAAGTTATCGAACAATCTATAGATGAGAATGATGAGATAAAAGCAAGGTGCCGTAGGGTGTTGCCTTCAAATTCATTATCGAATGTTAAGGATCTGTTGCACACTATAGCAGATTTAGATGATCAGAAGAGGCTGTTTGTATTGTATGTGATAGGGTCCGTCTTAGAGCTGAGTAGTAGGTTGGAGGTTAATTCGAAGCTCGTGAAGATCATTTTTGATCCAACGCAAATCAACGCATATAATTGGGGGAGGTTTACCTTAAAGCATCTGGTTGATGCTGTTAGGAAGCACAAAGGAAGAAAATGCATAACATGATTGACCGACTGCATCTTTTTTCTTCATGTATTAAAAATTATGCTTTAGTGACTGATTTCAGTAAATGACATTATCCTAGTAAACTTAATTAGAAATATAATATAGAAAAAAATTTTGCATATGTTTTACTTGGACAGGGTTGTCCTATCTGAAAGATGCGTATCTCATGTTAAGCCTCGGATAAGCGGATAGGATGATGACTCAATTAAAAGACGCATACAACTAGAAGAAGAGTATGGTGGATACGGTTCCGGGCAGGTAACTATAGTGATTTCATTAAAAGTTATATTGTTTTTGGTTATCAATTAAACAGTTATACATTAAAACAGTAAACTGAATATTTACGACAATTAAAATTGTTGTCACAATAAATGTTGTGTAATTATGTTTGCAGGTTGTAAGTGACATTGAACCTATGAGGGATGAAAGTGCTGAGGTAAATGAATCCATGCAGTTGGATCTGGAGGTAATGGTGTGTTTAATTTTTTTTTCTGATTTGGCCAATAAAGTGTAAGTTTTGAGTGTTGTTAACAATTAACATCGACAAGAATAAAGGCTATGTTGTATTTAGTTTAGTGTAATATATTGGTAATTCAATCTTTATCAATTAATGCATGGCTAAAAAACTTTATGTTGTAGGTTATATTGCAAAGGATTAGGTCAAGAACTAACGAGATAATGAAGCGAAACTAGGAGATTGCGAACTTGCACAGAGACAATCTCCTCGATATAATGGCACTAGCAAAGCTATCATCATCATAGGGAAATAGTGGAATGCTAGATGCTGCAAATGAAATGGAGCAGCTGAGGCAGAGAGAGTTGAGAACCATCGTTAGAGAGATGGAATGATCCCCATCACGTCAGTTTAGACCATTCGAGACTAGTTGCAGTTCTATAGTAAATATGTTGCCTCGTCCTTCGAAAGTTAGAATGTCAAAGAAGGTGTATTTGAAGATAAGCTGTTGGATATGGCAGAGGAAGAAATACGTGGTGATGCCAATGTGAGCACAATTAAGAGTTCTCCATATGTTCGTAGGGTGATTAGGGCTACTGCCAATCTTTGATCACCATATTTGGTTAATTGACCACTCGGCCCATTGACGAAACTTAAAAGAGCTATGGTGAAGTATGCATAGGATGAAAATTTAACCATGGAGTGAGTTCAGCATACATATCGTACATTAGTCGCACTTACATTTAAAAGCATTATAATATGTCCATCACACTCTGTTGTATGGAATCACTCTACGAAATGCATGGCTAGGATCTAATGAGGATGGACATGTTATTGTTAGTGAAATCCAATTGGGTCAGTAATATGGTATGTTAAACTTGTCTTTTGTACATATCACATTACATGAACATGTATATTTTCATGATGAACATGATAGTTTGTTTATCTACATATATTTCAGGTAATGGCGATTTATGTATGCATGATTAATGCGGAGAAAGTCTATACAAGCAGGAAATCAAAGCTATGTTGGGTTGTTCTAACCTTTCATTTGGAGATATTATTTTGACCTTGTGATGAGATATACATCAGAATGCACATAGTTCATTGAATGTTTGTTGTTATAGTTACCAAATGTTAATATTTAGTGACGTTTTCATGTAAGGTGCGATTCTACACTACAATCCTAGAGGAAAGGTAAGCCAACATGATATCGTGACTTATTTTGCTAATTTTATAATGGTTGAGTCGTATAACACTGAAATAGTCAGATCTCAATTGTTATGTATCAATTATGCATGTAAGGTGAATTAAGTTGTTTGTATATGTAAATAACTATGAATTGTTTTAATACTTTATATAATGGTTAGATATGCTTGCCATTATGTGCAAACAATCATTGGGTTGCATATTACGTTAAGACAGTTTCTTCTTAGATAGAAGTTATGGATTCCAGAAGGTCGCGATTAGGGAGGGATCACTTTCGATTTCCTAGATAATTGGTATGAATAAGAAAAAATAACTTATAATAGCCTCGTCTGAGTTGATACTATAAGGATAAAGTTAATAGTAATTCTGATGTGATATATGTTTTCACTTGCAATAGAAGTTTTTAGCCAATTTGCTGCGTGAGTGGAACCATCTAGCCGCAGATACTATTCAGAAGTACAAAGAGGAATACGTCCAGATGGAGTGGCAGTCAGATGATGAGTAAATCTTTAATCACTTATCATAATATTAGTTTGGGTCCATTTTTTTTGTTTCTGTGTTTATAATACGTTTAGTATTAACTTGTTTTTGATTACAGTTCTGATGGCTGTGGGGTATTCTTAATTAAACATTTACAAGGTTGGAATGGCTAAATCACTCCACCATCAAATCGGGTGAGTACACAATGCATAAAATTCATTTTTTACTTCCAGTCATAACTGTTATTTGTGTGATAACAAGCGCGTTCGCTTTTGTATAGGCTGATGCCAAGAATTACAGATTAAAACTCGCAACGCAATTGATTTTGGACCCGAGGAACGCAGAAAATGATAGAATACTAAGCACGTTGACTAGTGTTTAGGGCATATAAAGTGTACATAGGATTGACATGTACATTTCAAAATTGGTATAGGGTTTGTAAGGGTTTATGGTCACCAAACCTACAGATTAAATTCTTTAAATGATATATAGGAATGTTGTACATATTATATTATAGAATATCAATCCATTTTTCAATTTTCATAATTATCCACTTGCAGTTGTATATGTCCTTGATATTAATCCATTGACACCAGCAGATAAATATATTAGCTATTATCACTATTACATAGCCCTCTTGAAACTCATTTGTACATTTGATGTTACAGTTTGTTTGTACATAGGATACGACATAATTTTCTTGACATCTTTTTTTAACAGTTAAGTGATGGTTGTCTTATGACAAATCAGCTTTGCTGATTCGGCCTGATAGTGGTTGTCATACGTACATTTAGTTATATTCATTCTATTCTTATGTTAGTAAATGTATGAACATTTCATTGTACATACAATTTGGTCTATACAATCAGTAAATCTAATATGTACACTTAGAAATTCTTATATGAACATTCAAAAATTCCAAAATGTGAATTTAGTGATTAACATATAAGGATTCAGTTACTGTACTATGTACCTTTCGTAAGTTATCGTTGCACATTAATTTATGATCATATGTACATTCAAATAAAATTAAATTCAAACTTTGAAAATACATTGTTAATTTCAAAATATTATTCAATCAAATAGCGGGTATTATTTTCACATCAAGCGGCATTTTCCAAAAGTTGCAGAATGCAATGTAGACATCCCACTATTAAAAGTAGTTATAGGGTAATGGTTTGATTTGGCTATAACCGATCGGATAACTAATTTATATTCAGTATAATCTCTATATTCCTCATTCTCCAGTCAATAATCTGCATCAGTTCACACAAACTGATATTAAGCATATGAAATGAACTTTTATTTTTTATCCATAAATTTTCCCATTAATTATCCACTTTTAAAGTGTATTAAATGGTGTATGGAGTGAAATTAATTACTAGTAACCACCCCAACAACTATTGTGGCCCTAAACCTTATATATATGTAGCAGCATTGGAGTTGGAACTCAAATTTTATCCATTTTCTCTTCCCTATTTTTTGTGTTCACAGTAACTGTTGTTAACCATCTATACGTAGTCTTTGGTTACAAGCCAATGGAAATCATTTCAATTGACTTTTAAGACCTTATGCATAAGGTTGCTGATTCATGTGGATATGGTACTCCAATTTATGAGGTCATACACAATGCGAAGAATGAATACAGGGTAGTTATTTCCATGAACCAGAGAACTTGATAGATATTTTAGTGGATAATGAGTTTCAGAAAGATGAGAAGAGAGTAGAAACATTAACCATTAAGAGTGCGATTACTTATATAAAAGCACGTTTCAGCTTCAAGATCAATGATTGCAACTATGACATGTTCGAACACTACAAACAAATGTATAATAAGCAAAAATTAATTGACATGGCATAGCAATCACTTATAGAAGAACTCTAACAAACCCATCAGTTGTATATGGATAAATATACTGCTGAGTTTGAGGCAGGAATCGAGATAAAGCTTGGAGTGATGTAGAAGCTTAAATCTATGTTGGGTGTGCTTAAATAGATTTAGGGATTGGCATTCTAGGTTAATATATTCGGCTGTATATATCCGGGATGTATATATGTGTATTCAGGTTTCACTATATGTGCATTTGCATTCTTCTCCTTCTTTGAATTCAATTATCTTTATTTTCAATTTATTATTATAGTAATATATATGTCTAGCAAATTCAAGAACTATGTACGTGGATATTAAAGCGAATTCAACACTACTTACATCATAACTTTGTGTGCAACTTGAAAACTTCGAAGATGGAAACTTTATTTCCATTCAAACAAAGGTTGTAAATAGGTGGGAAAATACACTTTTATAACTGATTATAATTGTTCAATACATCAAAAGTTTATTTTTGTTGTTATATACATTTCAGTGTACAGATATAAGCACCCAAAACCAACAAGTTTAAATTTAAGAAAGTGATTAGCTTAATGAGCTCAATAGAGCTAAGAACTGAATGTTCGTATATTATTTACGGTGTAGTTAATCCTAAATTCCTAATAATTCATAAGTAAAACTCCCAATCCTTGTATCCTTCAGTGATAAGGTCTTGTCCAAATTGATTCTGCTATATGAAGTCTGAGATGTTTTTTGCTTTTGCCAATTTCTTCAGATATACTCTGAGCCCCAATGGCTGTGCATATGGAAGTTATTGTGTTAGTAGCTTTACATTTTGCCAATTGAGGACGGAAGCCTCTACTTATAAACAATACAATAGATCAGTTAATGTAAGTGACATGTACTAAGTTTTTGTATAGTAATTATTTATCCACAAGCAATTTACAACTCACCCAATGAATCATAAATGTCATCCCCAAATTTGTATGGATATGGGAATATTGCATTATGTGGCTACATCACATTGTAAAACATCAAAATCATCCGCTCAAGCAAATTGATTCAATGGGAATAGGAAAATAACTCAACGATGAATTCTTACATTATGTACGTAAGTCCCATGTCTCATGATATCAAATTCATGAAATTACTTACAAGATTTAGCAACGATTTGTAAGAAGTGTCATCCAATAACAACATGTTCGACTCATCATAACCTTTCTCCCTAACGCCATCCATCTATCCCATAGATTTTGTATATCCTTAAACAATAAAGGTTTGGTAAGGCTGTCCACTATGTTGTATTTCATTTTGTACAGTGGTACGTATCCCATAATATGAGAAATCAATATGTTAAATTTAAGCTTACTTAATCATCGTACATTTCACAGAATTTGAATGAAGTTTGCTACAGTTTACCCAACAAAATAATGATTTGTCCTTCATATTACCCAATAAATATGTCAGAACACCTTCCAAGTTTTTCTTGTGTCTCAACATATGACATTACTATTTAGTGTCTCAATAATTTATCATTGGGATTTAATGCACAACTTACATGCTTTTGGATGACCAAACCCCAATTTCAAAAGTATCGAAGCAGAACCCTTTGAAATCCTTATAGAATGGTCTTCGTAAAATTGAGAAATCATGTAATTTCACCATAAAACGTGTAACATGGAAAGGAAGTTACCAGCTGATTGTAAGGCATTTTGTTAATGAAGATTACTATGCTGGGTAATATTGTTACTGGAAAATTGCCTTACCTATACAGGAGTTGGTTTTTCCCTCTTTGAAATCTGGTGGACACTTTGACGAGTGGACTATATCTGCCACCACATCATTGACATCAAGGACAAAGAGTTTCTTGATATTTCACTTCAGCTATCGATTATTATAATTCAGTCCTTATCATTCATATTAAGTAAAGATCATTTATCGGTCCATATATGTTAATAGAGTCTACTGTAATCCATAACTAAACTAAGTAAAGGTGAGGAAAAAAGAAAAATAACATTAATTAAGACCTTTACTGTTAAAGTTCCATATGTGTAACAGGGAACTTCGACATATCTCATTATCCCATGAGCGTCTTTCCTCGGCAAAGGTAGTGACGTCTTCATTCGCAGTCGCTCCTGAGCAAGTAAATTAGGTAGATAAGTTAGGCACAACCTTGTCTCTAACAAAGTTAATGAGAAAACCAATCTATCTGCCCATGCTTACCACATCTAATCTCATTGCTACCATGTATTCCTCTATTTTATCCATTTTTGTTCTCAACCTCTAAGTTTCCTCATACTAGTGGTTAGAGAGTCCTTATTTCTAGGAGATGGCCTTGATACATCTGCCGTTAAAGGTCTAAATAGGTTCAACCTTTTCTTTTGCTTTTCTTTTGCCACATTCGGTCTATTCCTTCTACCTAAGTTGCAGCCAGACTTCTTCAGGCTGGCCCACCCTATTGCATAAGTCTTAGAGACTGTAGTTCCTATTTCATTGGTGCTACAAACTCTATAATGTAATAGGAATTTAGATATAAGGGATACATATAGAAGGATTCTACTATTACTATTAATAGGTAGCCCTGATTTTTGAAGGAATTATGAAATGTAAGCTTAAATTTTTGCCCTTCATCAAGCAAGACATAAGCCATATGTTTTTATGACTTCCTATGGCAAATTTCCCTCATCTGGGGATCAATATGTAAACTACTATCAAATACAACTGTATTTCATCTATACTCAGGCTATTAGCATTAGTCTTAATACATTGCAGAGATGAGTCCTTAAACACGACCTTAGCATGATCTAATATGCACCCACTCATATACTATTTACATTGACTATAGGGCATAAAATCCACACCAAATGCCTCACATAAACTTCTTGGACTGACCAATATTTTTGTGTTGAAAAACTAACATCCGATATCTTAACAAGGTTTTCACAACATTCTTCTACACTATCATTTCTTCCTATATAAAAATGTTATTGTAAAATAAATGAACTAACCTCTTATAGTACTGAATTGATGGTGCCAACAAATTTTCTAACAAATAAAGTTTCAATGTATCAAAGTATGGAAAATCGATCTGTTGCAAAAACCTTACATTAATATGTTTTCCTCCTAACACCCTTTTTGACCTAAAACGATCACTGAAGCGGCATTCTTGCTCTGAAAAGTTAAAGTCATTTGTGGGTTCCCAAGGTTGAGCTTGTGTAAGAGATCAGTTCCACTATTATTTACTATTGGATCAACTGTCTTATTTTGTTTCGCTTGAGAAGCCATTTTTCAAATGTAAACCTTCGGTGCCATGTTCGAATTGGTGACTAACTGACATTTTTACTCTTGATGGGTTTTGACAATTATGCAATGGTGACTATAACCCAAGGGTTTTATGTTTAGGGGGTTTTAACGAGTCAGCCCTTTCAGTTCTAATTTTGGAAGAGGTATCAATTTAAGCAGAATGAGGGAGCTGATTATTAACCAATATGGAATAGGTTCCTTCTTTAGTGGTAGCAGGGTCTTAAGTGAAATAGAGTCAGTTCCCATCCTATGTGGGAGCCCATTCTTCAAAGTCTTGAGTGGGAAAGCTTAAAAAATAGCCGGTTCCTAAAGAAGCATGGAGTTAGTTCCCTGGTTATGTGGGTGTAAGTTCAGCTTAAAACATTGAGTCGGTTCCTCGATTACATGGGAGACAGTTTCTAAAGAAGCATGGTCTTGGTGCCACAGATGTGTGGGAGCCGGTTCGTAAAGAAGCATTGGGTTGGTTCCCTTATTATGTGGGAGCCCATTCTTAAAGAAGTATGGAGCCAGTTCCCTACTAATTTCTTCACAATTTTATTCATAAGTGTGCAAATTTACTCGAAAGTTTTATATATACATATATAATAACTGAGTGCATGAATTCATAAATAAATAACTTAACTGTATATATAACATACAATAGTAAACAAAAAATATTTATATATTGATAATGCATAAAAATATCATATCTCATTATCATATTTTGGGTTTACATTCAAATCCAGATAAAAACTCGTAATCAAAAAATATTTATAATTGTTTATAATTATTTAAAGAGAGATTCTAATCATAGTTGCAATAGAATGAATCATAGTAGACTATGGTTGGAATCAATTCCTTTAGGGTCAGCCTATATGGACTACACTGACATTTATGCCCCCTATTCAGTTGACCACAATGTCTTGTGCTATAAATATCTATTGTCCATGTATATACCCTTTGCTTTAATTAAATGTAACTACCCATACTGAAACTTAGAAAGTTTCCCTCCAAATCGATAAGCCACTATTCCTTCCATTGTAAGTTTGTTCGTACAGCATGGTGTGGGTCAGAATCGACCCTTTTCACCATATTGTCCTATACAAATTACTCTCTTTTCGTCCAACATTTGAGCTGTATCTGTTACTTCCCCTTTCGAATTGTCCTATCATAACTCCCTGGATTTAGTATGCATGAGCTATGTACAATCTAAAGCCCTCTTAATAATTATTTGCATACACCAAATCCTTAAAACGGAATGTGGTCATTTCATTCATGGAATTTATGGTAAATGGTACTAAGTGATACCCCGAAAGTCAAAGTTGCATGCACACAAATTTGAGGGTTTTAGTGCAAGCTTTTACTCAAATAAAGTCTATGTGTTAATGTATGTAGTGTATGAAGAGCCTCCTTTGCATATAAAATTTTATGTATAATAAACTAAACTTGCAATGACTTTATCTACTCTAAACAAACAAGTTTATTGTTATTGCCATATTAATGGTAAGATCCCCGTATCGATAACTCTATGGAACACTATTATGGATCAATAGTTGGGGTGATGATTGATAAGAACACTACTTTCCCAAAATTTACACAGACAGATTAGAAGTAAACTGTCAATGAACCTTAATCATCATATTTTCAGATATACATTGGACTTTGACCTAACTTTGCTCTTAGATTTGGTGAAAGATGCTAGTTTAAAAGATTTGGTCGACTTTAGTGATAGAAAGTCAAATTTGTATATATTGGATCATAGTGATTATGATCCCCATTAAGACGACACAACATCTGCCTAACTCATTAATGTCGTTTACTCAGTGTGAGTATGAAGATTTATCCCATTATTTCCTAATTTCACCTTTATTGATCTTTAGCATAATGATCTCATAGTTTAATTATACACATGACATATGCAGTGAACTTGCAGACAATGGAGGCTCACACGGAAACACTGTTACAGTGTATAAAACTAGTATAATTTCATCCACTGATTGTGCTGGGGATTTTAGTTCAGCTGTTGTGATAGATTGTACTACCTCAACAAAAGATCAGTTCCTCAACAGCATCTGGAAAGATAAAATCATTGGCAACAGTAAAACTTTTAAAAATGCACCTGCATCGAGGCTCACACTTTATCAGTATAGTGTGGCAAATGGATTTTTATATACCTTTAAGAAGAATAGTAAGTCATTCATAAGTGTCGACTGTAGGGCAGAGGGATGCCTTTAGCATTTAACAGTGTATAAGATGGGAGCAGTAGAATTTATGGTAGTGGGTACCTTACTAGACAACCACAATGCTCAAGATACAATTGATGGAAAACCTCAAACCAAGTCCAAGTTTGCTACTACCATTGTAGCAGAGAAATTGAACTTGCAGCCTAATACTACTCTGGATCAAATTCAGACAGTGTTTGAAGCTGATTGTGGAATTCAAATGACAAACAAACAGACTTAGTTATATAAAGAGCAATCCATGAAGATGTTTCATGGGAAGGCCCATGACTCATACAGAATAGTACAATAGATGTGTGAACAAATTCAAGATGCAAACTTCAAAGCGTTGCCATATACATGTTCAATTTGGAATGACATTTTAAACAATTGTTTATATCGTACGGATACAGCATTGTTAGTTTTCTGAATGACTATATGGGGTTGGTTTTTTTTATGGCTGCCACTTAGGCAATCCTTATAAAGGTACCTTGTTGTCAGTAGCTCCATTGATGCAAATAATCAGCTTTTCCCATTAACATTTGCAATAGTCATCTCTAAGAGTTTAGAGGATTGGATGTGGTTCTTGGGGAATTTGAAGTCTAATGTTATGAGACATGTATCCATTACCATACATTCGGTAGGAACCAGAATATCATTACTGCTGTTGGTGAGATATACAGCACAGCCTTCTATGCATACTGTTAGCGACATATCAAGGAATACTTCAGTTCTGAAGTTAACAAAGTGATGGCTAGTAGGAAAAATGTGAAAGAGCAAGTGCTTCAGTTATTGGAGATAGTGGTCTATGCAAGACTAGAATTAGATTACAATATTGTAATGAATAATTTGGCCACGTACAAAAAAGAGCTAGCTGAATAGGTGGTAAACAAGCAACCTGAACATTGGGTGATGTCCAAGTTTGAGCCTCGTTCGTTGAAACCACATAACAACAAATGTCATGGAGTCATTCAATGCATGGTTAGTTCAAGAAATAAGGCACAACACAATTAGCCTCATAAATAAACATAGGGAAAAGTTAGCCCACAAGCTTTATAAATCAAAATTCGAGGTCAAAAATTAAGAAAATAGAGTGAGGCCTGCTTAGATCTAAAATTATAAGAGAATATTGCCAGAGGCAAATACTTCAATGTCTCTCTTTATAGTGATTTCAAGGCTAAGGTCAGTCAAGGTGGGAAAGACATGGCTGTGGACTTGGCTAGCAGAAAATGCACCTATTTAGCTTCACAAATGAGTGGACTGCCTTGTGCGCATGCATGTGCCATCATCGACACAAAACATGGAGACATATATGCATTTGTTGAGGATTATTATACGTCACTTACACAGGAGTGGATTTATGCCGTGATCATGGCTCCTTTTGAAACTCATAACCCGCCATATATGCCTCCATTGGATAGGGATGGATGCCATATATCCTTGAAGCCACCTTTAATAAAGTGGCCACCAGGAAAGCCAGAAATGAAACGAGTAGAATCTCAATTCATTAGAAACGTCCCTTAGAATGTTTAAAATCTAAGTAAGTTGGCCGCAATCGTGCTTCATGTAGATCACCAAATCCATGTAATCTCTAAGTATTACTGTTAGATGAAAAAAAATTGACATGTACAATAATTATTTCAACTACATCTGCATAACACTTTTAAGTCTTTGGCTTCATTTGGTTTTCACTTTCGTACATAGGGTTTAGGGTTGCAAATCGTGGGCTAGCATCTTTTTGGAAGTAATATTTTGTAATTTTGGGCACATTAGATACAATATGAATGTGGTAGATATCCATCTTGCCATAAAGAAAGTCATGCAGCCGAAGGTGTAGTTAGGAAGGTTATGGTTGTTTTGGGCTGTCCTGTATATTTCGTGCAATGGACTGCAGTGCAATGTAAGGTGGATATACTTTGTGCAACTTTTTGTACACCTATATAAGGTTATTGTACCTAGAACTATATAAGTTCGATGTGGATTTGAAATAAACAGTTTTTCTCTACGTCCATTGTTGTATTAAACCCTATAAGATAACTAACTATTAGTTGTACGAATAATATTCAACAGTAATATATTGAATGAGATGGACGTAATGTCTGCTAAAAAAAATTCTCCGTATTCATCTTCAATAGTCATTTTCCCACAACTAAATAGGCATGATTAAAGAATACAATCATAAGCAACTATATATAGTTAAAGTACTATCGTATGTTTATTCAAAGCATTAATGTTCCCAGTTCCCCATATGTAGCTTTTTAATAACAGATAAGCTATCTAGTGAGTGTCAAAATATCTAGTATTCTACAAACTTCTGCAATACTAATTACATAAATGGTAGAACACCCTGAGCTATAAAAAGAAAGCTATTAGAAATATAAACAGCTTATGGACACAACGGTAGTTAACGAGCATAAATAAAGTTTTACCAGATAGGTGTTCACTTTCTTGGCCTAAATATCATACGTCTTCTTGACAGCATCCTTTATCTTCTTCTTGACTATGCAAATGTCCTTCATATTACCAAAGTGTTATTATCTTCAATCTTCTTTATCGCTAACTCAGTTGTTAGGGGAAACTTGAGAATCTGATAATGATCAAGCCTATTCCTTGGTGGAGCACTAATATATGGATACTTGGGGTTCCTATCCTTCTTCATGGTCCTTGGCCTATGGAACATAAACTTTATTTCGATCTTCTTGGCCTTCTTCTTAAAAGTTGCTCCAGATTTCACTGTAAGAAAGATTCTCACATCAACCACAATATACTAATGATTACAATTAAATGGACAAATGATTATAACTGAATGTATGGCATACTATATCCAAATGTATAACTGACTAATAAGTTAATGTAGAAGATGTCAATTAATCCTAAGCTAAATCACATGACCATGAACCTAATGCCAAATGTCAGAGATTAATTTTACGAATTGGTTGGACACTAGATACGATAATCACATAACCACTCAAACAACTAATGCAGTTAATGTACATGTCAGCATAACAACCATCACGTAGGACTTCAGCCAAATGTACAACTAAGAAAAAATGAATGTTCAAGACCCTAAAACTGATTCAACGCTAAACCACAATGGTAATAAACCATGTGAAAAATTCAGAAAGCAATTGTGCATATTCGTTAGGTAAGATACATGACAATCACGCAAGTCAAATGTACACCTAATGCAATTAATGTACATTTCACTAGTTACGTACACTAGGTATGTGGTAGGTGCATTACGGTATACGCTTACGTATTCGATTCGTGTAAGGAACATCGAGAGTCTTTAATAGGTATACATGCCCTGATGTATATGTGCGGATATACGAATGTAAGACTGATTACAACTAAATGTACAACTAGTTTCTAACAAATGTATAAGAGCATAAAACCAATTTTAGGTTGCACCGTGTAGCCATGAAAGAAGAGAAAATGTCTGAGAGCAATTACGCACAATAGTCAGACATGATACATGAGAAACACGCAAGGCACCCAACAAGTACTGTACTTTATGTACATTTCACTAATAACGTACACCAAGTACGTGGTATGTGTATTACAAAATGCACTTACGCATTGGATTTCAGTAGGGAACATCAAGAGTCCTTAGTAGATATGCATACCTTAACGTCCATGTGAGGATATATGAATGTATGACTAACTACAGCTTAATGTACAACTGATTACCACTAAATGTATAGCTGATATAACTAAATGTACAACTGGCTTTTACTTAATGTATAGGGCCATAAAACCAATCCTACGTAACACTGTACACCCATGAAACAAGTGAAAATGTCTAAGAGCTATTGTGCACATTCATTAGACTAGATACATGAGAATCACGCAAGGCACAGACCTTGTAATTTACTTAATGTACATTTCACCAGTAACGTGCACCAAGTACGTGGTATGCGCATTATAAAATGCACTCACGGATTAGATTCTGTAGCGAACATTGAGAGTCCTTAGTAGATATGCATGC
>JBBYHL010000013.1:5281913-5293691 GCA_038381835.1 Adansonia madagascariensis | reverse complement strand
TGTATGATATCATGTGATGATGCAAGTGCAACTTTCTTGATGATATGACTACATGATCATGACATAAGGTCCAATAGAAGAACAGAAATTGCAAGTTATCCTTTTGACCAAGAGCTTTGACAATTGTTTGCTTGATTTTATAATTCGAAGTGCTGACTTAGGGCTTGATGGGCCTTTTGATCATGACATTTTTTGAAAGATTTGGTGTTTAGATGTGTAGACATTTAATTTTGTCCCGGTCCCCTAATTTGTTAGCCCAGAAACATCTGAGATGTAAAATTAGGCACTTTTCCACTAGAGGTAAATTTTCTTCACAGGGAATGTACATTTTCAAGACTTATTTAATTGTGCTTAAATGATCGTAGGTGCATATGAGAAAATTAGTGCCATTTTAAGGGTCATACAGAGTAAATCTCAAATAAAAAAGATGAATTCAAGGTAAAATAATTAGCTTTACACTTTTAAAATTTTGAAATTTGTTTTTGTAGTGTTATCATGGCCAAATTACCCATTTCTAGGAATTTTTTATTAAAATTGGGAAGTTAACCACCATATATTTTTGTCGATACCAATGTGGTATTTATGCTAATATGCACTCTGAAAAATAAAAAATAATCAAGAAAAAATTCGTATTGGCATTTTATACCATAAGGTGTCAAGTTGTCCATTTTTATAATTAATTTTAAATTTTTCGCAGTATTGCAAGTATTATACTCATAAAATTTTTTAGTTTAAATTGCTTCAGATTTCAGATTTTCGCCTTTGTTTTTACAAATTAATATTTTGATTAAGGTGATAGATAAAATTAATTTTTATAAAGGTTTGAACATATTTTGAAACTTTTCTAGTTTTAAAATACGAGCTTTTTTTATCTATAAAATTTTTGGTGGAATCTTCTCGGGTTTTAGACCTAAAAATTCTTTAAAAATTCATATTTAATTACCATTAAATCAGTTTTTCAAACTTTAATTTATTTTATAAGTTTTACATTTTTTTCGTTTCTAAAATACGTGGTTTTCTACTCTATAAATTTTTTCGGGAAGACTTTTATGAGTTTCTAATTTTTAGAAATCTTCAAATATTATCATTTCATTCCTATTAAATCAGTTTCAAAAAATTCATTTTATTTTATGAGTTTTGCATTTTCTTTCATAATTTTCCTCATGTTTTCAAGATTCAGAGTTTTCTACTCCGTAAATTTTTTGGGGAGACTTTTCTGGGTTTGTAATTTTTAAAATTCTTTAAATATATTCATTAAATTCATATTAAATCAGTTTTTTTAAAATTTATTTTATTTTATGAGTTTTGCATTTTCTTCCATAATTTTCTTCGTTTCCAAAATACGGAGTTACCTACTCCGTAAATTTTTTTGGGAGGATTTTTCTCAGTTTGTAATGTTTTAAAATTCTTCAAATTTTATTGTTTAATTCATATTAAATTAGTTTTAAAAAATTCAATTTATTTTATAGGTTTTAAGATTTTTCTTGTTAATAAGATATAGAGTTTTTTACTTTGTAAATTTCTCTGGTGGGATTTTTTGAGTTTATAATTTTTAAAATTCTTCAAATATTATTGTTTAAATCATATTAAATCATTTTTGAAAAATTTATTTTATTTTATGAGTTTTGCACTTTCTTTCATAATTTTTTCGTTTTCAAAATGCTTAGTTTTCTACTCTGTAAATTTTGTAGTAGGATTTTTTGAAGTTCATAATTTTTAAAATTCTTTAAATATTATTTTTTAATCCATATTAAATCAGTTTGTAAAAATTCAATTTATTTTATGAGTTTTGCATTTTTTGTATATGATAATTTTTTCTGGTAAGATTTTTTCTCATATAATTTTACGAGTTTTGGAGATCCAATCAGTTTTTTTTTATTATTTCATTTTAAAAGTTCATTTATAATTTTCAACTTTTCCCCTAACTAATTTAGTTGGTTTCTAATAATCCATTAGTGATATATCAATGTAATCATGACATATATTTTTGAATGACTTTAATTGCTTGTCAAATTAATACAAGTCTTATCTTTTTATGCTAATAATGACAAAAATAATAAATTTAATAAATTAAATTATTTTTTCTTTCTTTTTCTTTTGGAATTTCAGCCAAGAGGCTCCCCTTTATAAATAATAGAAGGATTTTGTTGTTGGGAGAATTTTTGGAGGAAGCTTGGTAAAAAAGAAAAAACACTAGAAAATATACATTTTACTTAGTTTTTTTCAAGCTTTTTTTTTAAGGTATAATACTTGTTTTCTTTTCCTTCTTCATTTTGATTCATTTTCATCCTTATTCATAAGCCAAAATTATGTTAAGGCTCGTGGGTTCACATCCATTTTAAAAGGCTAAACATGGTGGCTTTAAAAATTTATATTTTTTTAGTTTTTTTAGTTAATCTTGGTATATGTATATAATATTATTATTGCTGTTATGATTTTGATTTTGTTATATTTAAGTTGATGTTTTTTTATGTTATTTTGATATTCATATGTTGATTAGAATATTATCATATTTAGTTTATAATTTTTGTTATTTTGATATTCACATGTTGATTAGAATATTATCATATTTAGTTTATAATTTTACTTTGCTTTAAGATTAGTAATAATTATTTATGTTTATTTCTATGATTTTTTTATCAAAACATGTTTAGATTTGTTGTTTTTCACCTTGACCAAATCTGATGATTTCGTGCTTATTTTTGTTTTGATTTCATGATTTTTAGATTATTTTGTAATATTAGTAAACATAGGGACCAAATTGCAAAAGTTGTAAAAGTTTTTTATATGATATTTTTGGCCTAGCTGAAAGCTTTGTAAGCCATGAGATTTCTGATTTTTGAGTTTGTAAGCATGTTTTAGGCATTTTCAATATTTTAGGGGTCATGTTATAATTTTAAAATGTTTATGCACTAAATTACAAAATATGAAAAATTATGCTTTATGGATAAATGTGCTTGGTCGAACCTTTGTACATATTCTTTCCATTTCTTTTGTGGATTCTCAGCTGGTTTGATGATTTGTTGTGATGTTTCATCATATAGGGGTCAAAATGTAGTTTTACAAAGTTTAGGGGCTATTTTGCAAAATGCAAAAAAAAGTTTTAAGGTCGAAGTGTTTGGCCAAATTCTTGTTGATATATTTTCTGTATTTTTCATGCAAATTTTTTTGTGATTTTTATGATTTTTAGGTTATTTTATCATGTAGGGACTAAATGAAAATTAAAAAAAAAATTAGGGACTAAGTAGCAAATTTTCATATTTTGGGGGCAAAATGGATATTTTACTAGTTTTAAAGATTTTTATTATTTCTATGGCTTTCTGTAGGGATATAAAATTTTCAAAACTTTTCATGTTTGTTCAGTCTTTCGAAGGATACGAAATATAATTTTTTAAAATTTAGGGACTTGATTGCAAATTTTTCATTTTAAGTCAAACTTAAAATTTTAGCTTTTCCATTTAGACTAAATTAATATACTTTTCATCATTTTAGTGTCCATTAGGGTACCAAGATACTTTCACGTCGAAGGTATATCTTAGGGGCATTTTAGTAATTTTTTTAAATCGAGTCCTAGATAATAATTTGTAATCCGGATACTTTTATGCCAAAGGTGCATATTTAGGATAGGTTCATCCGGTTTTCATCATTTTAACGCTCGTTAGGATTTACCAGGATACTTTCACGTTGAAGGTATACCCTAAGGCCATTTTGGTAATTTTAGTCACCAAGATGCTTTTATGCCGAAGGTAAATTTTTAGGATTAGTTTAGCCTTCCTAGATCATTTTAAGGTCCATTAGGATTACCAGGATATTTTCATGTCGAAGGTATACTCTAAAGGCATTTTTATAATTTTTCATCGAGTATAGTCTTAGATAAGCATTAGGATGCTTTTAGGCTAAAAGTGAATATTTAGGATAGGTCCACCATTTTTCAATCATTTTTGAGTCTTTTAGGGGTTATCAGGATGCTTTCATGGAGAAAGTATATCCTAGGGGTATTTTTATAATTTTATATTAAAACCAAATCCTATATGTACTAGGATACTTTCACGTCGAAAGTACACATTAAGAATATGTTCATCATATTAGGTTATTTCTAGGTAATAGAGTCCATATTTTTTAATAATAAAATTATTTTTATAAATAAGGTAAAGTCTCCTCATTAAATTAATACGTAAGATTTCTACTAGAATATGTGAGAAATTTTATGGATTATTTTAATAGCGAGATATCTTTTTTAAATAGGAAGTCGAGATTTTTCAATTTCAGGAAAATAAAACATTTTGTATTGTACATGGTTTTTTAGTGGGATACATAGAGAATTCATGTCCACTTGGTTCCTTAGAAGGGTACGAATAATTTTATGATTTCTAAAAGCATTAAAACCTGACTTTCTCAGAATAACAAAATTTTTTAATAAAATATTATGGGAATTATAATTAAATATCAAAATTTAAGCTAACATAGGATTAATAGGTATCGATTGCCAGGCATACATGAAGGTCAATCCGTACATGTGATTATAATTAACTCCCAGACCCTTTCATGCAATTTCTAGTATAAGTGCAGACCTCGAAGTTTGTTTTTTTGGGTTTCGTAACCCTTGAAATGCGAACTTCAATAAGTGTCCAATCTCACTTGGCCAAAATAAGATTAACCGTGACTCCAAAATAACTGGTCATTTTGTAACGATAGTTTAGAATTAAGTCGAGTGAGCGATTCATCTCGACAACTAAGTCCCTAGGCACAAAAAAAATGCTAAGGAAAGTAATAATGATATGGTCCCAAATAAAAAAAATAATGATATATAGATACATATAAAAATAAGGGGTACACTCACCATTTTTAAGTCAGATTGGTCGGGATTCATATCCGAGCCATGGTGCAACAAGATGATATTTTTCTAACTTGGGGTATCTGATGACCTTTTTTAACAATTTAAGGATTTGTGTTTCTTGACTCGGGATATGCTATGGTTTTTTCTGACAAGTGTGGTTGGTTTTATTGACAGTTTGAGGATTAAATGGCTTTTGGCTTGGTGATTATGTGTCTTGATTAGATTGGTAGGTGTTTAGGTTTTGACTAGATTGGATAACTTTTACTTGGGTTTGACAACTTTTCATGATGGATGACTCGTGGAAGTTAAGAAAGATTGGCTAATGGTCATGACTAACGTGCATTGAGTGTGAGGGATTCATGATCTTAACAATCAATTTGCGAACATAGTTCCTTGTGCTCTTTTCATTCTTTAATGTAATATCAGGAAATCCTTATGCAAATTTTAAATTAAATATTATCAATTAAATGACAAGCATGATGCAATGCAGTTGTGATGTGAAAGGGGTTAAAAAGAAATAAGATATTATTTTATTCATGACAAGAAAAGTGATACAATTTTGTTTGCATTTGACAAAACGTATAATGACAACAAGGTAATCTTTTGGGCTATTGATGCCCTTAATAATCATGACATGAATGCTTCAACTGATGAATCTCAAGATCTTTCAAGAATGATCAACATGTCTGATGTGACTGATCTTCTTAAGACCCCTAAAATTACCTTATGTTATTTTGTAGTTGCCTTAGACTCGGGTACTTTACCTCCTTATCCCTCCAAACTAAGGTTAGGTTTAGGTAAGGTTTGACTTTGATTTGGCTAGGGTTTGACCAGATCTAACTAGGGTTTTAACTTGGTTTGATCGAGGTAAGGCTGAGTTTGATTTGACATGGTCAGGATTAAGCGAGGTCCGATTAAGGTTTTTGACAAGTGCATGGGTAAGATTTGATTTAGATGTTGTTTGGGTCTAGTCAATGCTAATTTCTTGAGTTACCCTTTCGAGTTTTAACTTAAGTTAGGTTGGTTGCATGGATGCCCTTTTTGGGCATTCATCTGAGAATTTTTTTGACATTTTTTTCCTTTTTTGACTCTTTTTTTGTTTTTCATCAAAGGAATCCCTTTCGAGTTTTTAACTTTCAAGCATAGTATTTCTTGATAGAGTCTAAATTATCGGATTGGGCAAGATATTGTTATCCATTTCTGTTAGAATTAAAGCCTTGCTAGAGAAAGCTTGTTTCATGACATAAAGTCCTTCCCAATTAGGGGTCCATTTGCCCTGAGCTTTTTTATGGGTTGAGAGGATTTCTTAAGTACAAACTCACCTTCGTGAAATTGGCAAGGGAGAACTTTTTTGTCATAGGCCCTAATCATGCACTTTTGATACATTTACCTATGATAGATGGCCTTTATTCATTTTTCTTTGATAAAGTTTAGCTGATCATATCTATTTCTAACCCATTCGACTTTTTTGAGTTTAGCCTCCATCAAGACTCTTAGGGAAGGGATCTCGACTTCAATAGGTAGAACAACTTTCATCCCATAGATTTGGAAGAATGTGGTGGCACCTATAGAAGTCCAGATCGAAGTCCAACATGCATGGAACGCAAAGGGGAGCCTTTTATGCCAATCCCTGTAAGTCTTAGCCATTTTCTTGGCTATCTTCTTGATGTTCTTGTTGTTTACGTTAACTTCTCCATTCATTTTCAGATAGTATGACACTGAATTATGATAATGGATTTTGAATTGTGAGCATACCACTTGCATCATGCTATTTTTTTAGTTACGAGCATTGCTGTGATGATTTGTTCAAGAAGCCCATATCGACAGATGATGTCTCTTTTTATGATCTTGTACATATTGATTTGGTGACATTAGGGTATAAGGCTATCTTTACCCATTTTTAATGAGGTAGTTGATTGCTACAAAATGAATTGGTGTCCATTAGAAGCCTTAGGGGTGATTGGTTCGATCATATCTAGACCCCACATAAGGAAGGGCCTTAAGCCTGTCATGTCATGAAGCGATGATTGTGGGATGTTAATCTTGTCAACATAGGTTTGACATTTATGACATTCTCGGGCATAGTTGGTAGAATTCCTTTCGATGGTTATCCTAATCTTATGATTTGTTTGGACATTTGGTGTTATTGGGATGTGTGTCACAAATCCCTTCACGGACTTCTTTTAAGATCCTCTTGGCTTTGAAAGCATTAACATATCTGAATAACATTTGATCTTGACCCTTCTGGTACAAAACTTCCCCGTCTAATGCAAAACTTATAGCCATTCTTTTGATAGTCTTTTGTTATCTTTATGTCATGTTTGGGGTATTGTTGACTGAATGTAACAGAGTATGTCATGTTACCACTGTAGGCTATCTTTCTCTTCTTTAATGTTTTGACAGTATGCCAAAGTCATTTAGATGCTTATATGAATAGGAGCAACATCCGATTCTTAACTCACTTTGAACATGGACGACAAGGTGGCTAGAGCATCGACTATTTAATTCTTTTCTGGAAGTAGATGATGGAAGCTTGTACCCTTAAATTCTTTCTTGAGTTCTAAAATTAGTTTCATATAATGGATTAACTTAGCATCGCGGGTTTGCCATTCTCCTTGAAGTCCTATAACACAGGCCTTATACTCCACTATGTTGTTGGTGTAGTCAAAGTTTAGTCTAGCTATAAAAATATAGTGACTTCCATTAGGTAAGATCAGTATTGCCTCGATTCTATGCCCTAGAGCATTTGACGCTCCATCAAAATACATCTTGCAAGATTGGTCATGACTAAAGGTTTTTTCCCCTTCAGTGATGCATATCAGATCTTCATCTAAGAAATCAAAGTTTAGTGGTTTGTAGTCGCTTATTGCCTGGGTTACCAAGAAATCAACTATCACATTACCCTTAATGGCTTTTTGGTTGGCATAGATGATGCTGTATTTGAAGAGCAAAACTTACCATCTAGCTAATCTTTCTAATAGTGCAAGAGCCTCGTATAGATATTTGATGGGATCCAGTTTTATGATTAGCCTTATTTTGTGGTATAACACGTATTGCCTAAGTCCCTGAATGGGCCAGGCTAGAACACAGCTTAAGTTCTCAACTGCAGAATAGTTATTCTCATACTTTGTGAACTTTTTACTTAAATATTAGATAGCTTGCTCATTCTTTCCTAAGTCATTATGTTGCCAGAGCACACAACCCATAAACTTATTGAAGACTAATAGATAAAGGATTAGAGGTCGACCAGGAACTGGTGGTACTAGTACTAGCGGGTTTGACAGATAGTGCTTGACTTTGTCGAAGGCTTTTTGACATTCTTTGTTTCATTCCCTAAAATTTTGTTTGCAAAGTTGAAAGATTAGGTCATATTTATCGATGAGCTTAAATATGAACCTGGAGATGTAGTTTAGTCTTCCCACGAAACTTTTCAACTTTTTTTAGGTATAAAATGGCAGCACGTTTTGAATAGCGTTGACCTTATCTGGGTTGACTTCGATCCTTTTTTTGATAACAAGGAAACCTAATAGCTTTTTGAATTCAATGCTAAAGGTACATTTGGCAGGATTAGTTTTAGTTGAAATTTTTAAGTCATTCAAAGAGCTTCTGAAGGTCAGAGACATGCTTGTCTTCTCGAGATGATTTGGTGATCATATCATCCATGTAAACCTTAATCTCCTTATGCATTAGGTTAAGAAATAATTTCACCATGGCTCTCTGATAGGTTGCCCCAGCATTTTTGAGTCCGAAAGACATGAACATGTAGCAGAATATGACCCACATGGTCAACAAGGTAGTTTTTTCCATGTATTTAGGGTGCCATTTTGATCTGGTTATAATTCAAGAATTTATCTATGAAAGAGAGCAAAGAGTTCATGGATGTGTTGTCAACCAAAGTGCTGACGTGGGGTAGCATGAAATTATCTTTCAGACTAGCTCGATTCATACTTTACCATCTTTCTTAAGAACTGGGACAACATTGGCAACCTATTTCAGATATTTGGCTATTTTGAAAAGTCATATATCAAATTATTTCTTGACTTTTAGATAGTATTTCCGATTTCATCCTCCTTAGCTTTTCTAGATTAGTTTACATTCATATTTAAGAGGAAGCTTATGGACCACAATGTCGGTACCCAGGCATGTCTTGATATGACCAAGCAAATACAATTCAGTATTCTTGGAGCAGGCTAATTAGTTTGGTTTTGGTAGAAGGTTTTATGAAAGTTTCAATTTTAACCTCTTTTTGATCCTCTTCAGTCCCCAAATTTATGACTTTAATTGGCTTTATAATGGAGCAAAATCTATTTCTCTTCATGCTCGACTAATCTTAACAAATCTGGTGGTACAAAGCTTTCCTCAGAATCTTCATTAGACTCAACTTCACCAGTACAAATTGACCATTTGAAATCGATCTCTAGAAGCTTATTGAAAGTATTCATGTTACTTTTATTAGAGCGCCGGAAAGGAGAGAATAAACAATATAGACAAAATATAGCTAAACAAAGAGTTTAAGTAAAAGACAAAGAATAAAACTAGGCACTTAAAATGAGATGCTTTATGTAAAAGCCATTTTTATTGATAATATATGATAAAAGATGCCCATTACATGGGATTCCTCTAAGCTATTAGGTGAAAATGGGTAGGTTTTAATTCTTGACATTGCACAAAAATAAACTTAAAATGCACAGGGATTTCTAACACGACATTGTTTTGATGGTTCTGGTTGATCATCGACATTGATCGCGTTCATTGCTGGTTTAGCATGATAGGATAAAAGGTTTGAGTAACATTTGGACCTTGATTCATCTTGACTTGTAAGACTTTGAGTTGATGAGGCTTTGTACCCTTCGTTTGAAGGACATGCAATTTTCACTGCTCGACATAGTAGTCACAGTGAGCGTTAGCATCATACCACTGATGGTACAAGGGCTTTTTGCAGGGACATAAACAAGGGTGAACAAAAGTCCTAGAAGCATAGTTTGGTAAAGATCTTTGTAGGTCATAAAGATAGGGTCAAACTGTTACCTCTTAGGATTTACTTTATGATTGTTTGGGGGATTGTTGGTAGGGATATTGATATTTTGGTTGGCTAAAGTTTAATTATTCCAAAAGGATTTAGTGGAACAGTGAAGGATAGGTTATTGATTGTGGCATAAACTAGCTGAGAAGGGATTAGAGTAAGGCATGACTAAGTAGTATGGATTGGACACCTGATAATGACTGGCTGAGACAGCTTTGCGTAACTTATGGCATTTGCATCCCCTTCTTTTTTTTTTGGCAGCGAGTTTCTTGCTCTATCTAGATAACTCATCCACTGACATTCAGTCACTTTTGATTGCTACATCAATCATTTCACCTGAAAAACAAGATCGGTAAATTTCTTGGTGGCGTTCCGTATAAGTTTATCGTAGCACGGGGCATGTAGGCATTGATAAATGTCATGGTTATCTCATTTTCAGTTAAAAGGGCTGAACTAAGCTGCCTCTTTTCTCTGTTGTTGAGCATATTTCCTGAAACTTTCAGTAGGCTTCTTCTCTAGGTTCATAAGAGAAAACTATCGACATGTACTGGTACTGATCCAAAAAAGCTCTAAGCAAGTTTGTCCATAACTAAATCTTGAACGTTATCAAGCTCAATGTACCATTGGGTGGATGAACAGTGGATGAATAGATTTTTATCTTTTTTATACACAACCATCTTCTAAGGTACATTTAGATATGCATGGTGGGGTCAGTGGTTTCATTGAACTTTATAAAATCTAGCACTTTGAATTTTGAGAGAATGACAAGATTGGACACTAAAGATAAAGATTCTACATCAATAGCTTTGAATTTGTCGCTCTCTTCAACAGCTTGGAGGCACTTCTCTAAGAGTTGATACTTGCTTATATGGTTAGTAGACATTACAAATTTTGCATATTTGTTCTTTTATTGCTCATCCTGATTAAGGATTATGGGATTAGCCTAGGAAACTCTTGTATTTGCCTCTTAGAGTTCACTGATAAATTGATTCACTGCCAGAGGGTTTAAGTAAATCATTGGTGGTATTAGTAGGGCTGGCTCTTATTGGGTTGGTGCTCTTGATGAGTCCATTCCTGTGCAGCTTCAATGTTACTGGTAGGGTAATTTTTTGGGTTAGCCAACTCTTTTCTAGTATAGATGGTACTGGATTATCCCTTCTTTTTAGCAAATGCTTTCATTAGCTTTGTGAGCTTCATGATTTATGTTTCCATTTTATCTTGCCAATGGAGCATTTGGTCTTAGGACTCCTTGTACATTAATTCGATAGTTCAATCTACGCTTGATAATCATTTTCCATGATCTATTTATGACAATGAGTATTATAGTGATATGCAATAATCAATTCCATTTTCCTTGTTTGATCTTAAAATCCCTTACACTTTTATGACCATACCTGTCTCGGACTTTTATGATATTAAGATATGCTTATTAATGGTTGCTCGTGATGAAATGATGATAAGTATGGAATCATAACGGTTAATGATTATTAACACTGATACATAAACAAATAAAGTAACAAAAGAATTGAGTTAGTTATGCAAATACAAAAAAAAAATAATTGGCTTAGGGACAGATTCACCATAAAGCAACAAATAGAGTTTGATTACACATGACTACATCCAAAATATCTAACATGATTACATTGCATAATCAACTATTTCAAGAAATTTAACAACTCCTGTTTATGATCTCTAGTGGATATGATGTCTTGCCTCAAAGATCAAGCTACCTCGATCATGTCACCTGCCTCAATCTAGGCGGCCTAAATTTGCTCAATGAGATGGCAATGATGCTCTTAATGATTTAAGTTTGCCTGGTTGACAATCGCCTCTTTTTATTTTTCTCGTTGTTCAGAGGCTCTTACTAACTCATTAGTATGGTCTTGGCAAGCTTGGAGGGAATGCTCCAAATAACCCT
>JBBYHL010000013.1:5256322-5275300 GCA_038381835.1 Adansonia madagascariensis | reverse complement strand
CCTTCTGTATTGATATAAATAGTGTGTTTCTGGATTTTGATGATGTGGAGGCCTTGTATCGATACATAAGGGCCATGTATTAAGCCATGCATGCAAAAATGTGGATTTTCATACCTTTGACCCTTAAACACCTCATCTTTATCGAGAATGGTAGGGAATTGATCTGTGGTCCTCCAAATGGCCTTAATGATGCCCCAAATAGAAACCCTTCAATGCCTTGGATGATAGGCTAGACAAAATAGGGTGCTTGCAGTATCAATTTATGGGTGTTGTAAGGGAATATGTCTCAGCCGTATGTAACCAACTCCTAAACCCTTTTCATGTGAATCTCTAGTTTATAAGCAAGCTTCAGAGTTAATTTTCGAGGATTTCATAACCCTCAAAAGATAAACTCTTGTAGGTGACTAATCTCTTATTGCCAAGGTGACTCCAAATCAATTAGTCATTTCATAATGGCCATTTAGGGTTAAGTCAGATGTGGTGATTCATCTCGACAACTTGTCCCAACATGAGAAAAGAATAAATTTTATTCATTTAAACTAACATGTTGGATTCATGTTTAGCACGTTATGACAATCTTGCGACTCTTAATTTCTATGGAATGTTGAATTTTGGACAAATAATAATTTCATTGCAAATTATGTTATAGCATCACAAGTCTTCAACAAATAAAATGGTAAAAGCTAACAATAGTAGCTTTTTCTAAATTACATTTAAAGAGTTACTAAACCCTGATGACTTAAAACCATATAAAGTTGGTATGCAAAAGTGTTCAGCTTCTGCCATATACATGTAATAGCCTATTACCACCTAATTACAGCTTCACATGTTGACATATTCAATGTACAAAAAAGTTAAAAAGTTCCAAAATTAGATGGTCAATCAAATTCACTTATTTAGAGATGGCTTTTTCAATTATTGAACATTGATAGAAGAGTCTGATATCTTCTTTTTCTTGGATTGCATTTGGCTTTATTTGTGTTGCTATTGTTGATGACCTTGTCTAATAGATGCCAAAACAATGTTGCTTTAAGCAAAAATAATTTGACTGGAGCCCTACATCATTACCTAAGATTGAAAGTCTTACATTAGGCATCCAAAATTAAAGCACATCCTAAAATCAAGGAATAAAACTTACAGCATGACTCAAATCCATAATATATGTTAAAACTTACATCAGACATCCACATAACAATCATTGTGTTAGGAATGCCCTAAGGATGAAAGACATTTTGATGTATTTAATTAGTTTGAATTAATTATTCATATTTATATATTCAAGGTTTCATTATATCGTTGCTCTTTCGTCTTCGTTTAATTTACATGTTAAAGTAAATGTAAGAAAATATGGCTTATTAACTACTTATGTTTATACTGTTAGAATGTTGCATATAATGGACTTCAGATGCGGGAAGACAACATTTTAAATTAAGTAGTCTAAATTGATAATTTGTAGTCTATGAGGTTAATGTGAGCAATTAACTCATGCTAAGACTATTATGTCATCTAAATCTAATTGGGGAGATAGCTTGTCTTGGCTGTCGTGACCTGACTTTTGAGTAAAGACATAGATGTACCGCCAAGAGCTGGATACATTTAACTTGACCAAAGTTCAATTAATCCATTAGTAAGTCCGTTTACTTAGATTAATTCACTTTAGATGTTCACTGTATAATTACCTTAATCTTGAGTAAGAAATTAACTCCATGTGTATAACTTATGTACTTTGACATTGGGTAAAGCATCTCGAAGTAGTAAGCTACTCGATCGGCTAATTGGGTATCTGACTTATACTTGATGACTGCTTTACTTATAGATATGGAATCATAGCTCCTAAAAAAAGTTAAATTTATCCTCTTAAAGGGTATTTTACGAAATAGTGAAAATAGACAGGGCCTCGGTCATTTGTATGTCAAATGATAAATTATTCACGTATGACGAACAATCATTTTCACATAGAGAGTGAATTTTAAAACAAGGTGATGAAGTAGGTAAAACAGACTTTAACCTTAAGTTGATCACGGGTATTATATGAAGGTACTATACATATGATAAGGTCATCAGACTAAATGGCTATTTATAAAGCTTACGTAATACAGTATATAATTGGGAGTGTAGTCTTAGGCAAAGTAGTCAGTACCGTACCAATAGGCATACCATTTTTATTCTGGTATAGGTACATAATGATACCGGTGTGTTTCGGTGTACCATTTCGAGTTTGAAGTTTGAATATTTTTAATTTATATAAAAAAATATTTTTAAATATGAAATAAATGAGATTGAATAAATCTTATATATTAAATATTCATCAATTATATATAATATTCTAAAAAAACTTTCATCAAATATAAGAAAATCAATATCATTTAAGTAGTAAGGCTAAAATTTTTTAATGATCGTTAAATTTACGAATAATTATATCTAATATTCATCAAATTTATAAGTAATTATGTATAATATTCATTAAATTTAAGATCAATGTTGGTTTAACTTTTTTTTACAAGTTATATTATGTACCAGCTGGTATAGCTATTTTTAGTCGGTACCATCGAAACAGACCTGTACATACCAAAACAAAACCAACTATCATTGGTACTATTATATGTCGAAACCAGTATGTATAGGCCGGTACAGTACCGATAACACTGGTCTTAGGTTTTTAGTGGTATGACTCTGATTATATATATATATGATTTATTATTCGGTATATGAACCTAAAACTGCACTCTCAATTATATACCATATTGCATAGGCTTTATAAATAGCCATTTAGTCTGATGACCTTCTCATATGTATAATACCCTCATATAATATTCATAATTAACTTAAGGTTAAAGTCTGTTTTACCCACTTCATTACCTTATTTTAAAGTTCACTCTCTATGAGAAAATGATTTTTCACCATACATGAACAATTTATCATTTAACATATAAGTGACTATGGCCTTATCCATTTTCACTATTCTGTTTAATGCCGTTTAAGAGGATAACATTAACTCTTTATAGGAGCTATGATTCCATATCCATAAGTTGTCATCAAGTATAAGTCAGATACCCAATGGCATATGACTCTGATATTAGTATATATATGATTTATTATTCAATATAGAATAATTAATACATGGATTATTAGAGCCTAATTATATATGTCCAATTGGTCCCTCTAGTAGCTCAACATAATCCTTTAAGGATGGTTATTGATCGGAATATCCATAGTCAAAAGATTCTTAAAATGGTAAAGTGATGCATTGTATACACTCCTTTTAGGGATGTAGATGTTTACTTTGAAAATAAATAAAAGATAAATTTTTATGTTATTTATTTAGAATATATATTTAATTTGATTAAATATTTATTTAAAGAAGAATTAGTAATTTAAATTAATTATATTTATCTTTTCATAAATATAGGAATTAATTTAAATTAAATAGCTATGGGAAATTAAATATTTATATATTGAATTTAATATCTATTAAGTCTTGTTTAAATATTTATTTATAAATTAAATATGAATAATACTCTAAACAGATTAAGAAAAATTATTTTATTTATATATTTTTGTGATTAAATTAATTATTTTACTATAGTTAATTTTATTTTGAAAATATTTGCATAATTATTCTATTAGAATAAAATTGCCATGATTTTACTTTGAATTATAATTGGAGTTATGAAAAATTATTGGGCTAAATAAAATTAACAGTTTAATTGGAATTAATAGTATTCAAATTAAACAAGCTAAACTCCTTAAAATAAAATTAGGCCAAAACAATGGATGGCTACTTTAGGGCTTGGCCGAATTTTAGGCTATTCTCACACTAAGGTTATTGGTAAAAGGGTTTTAAGGAGTGGGTAAAATAATTAATTTTAATTATTTAAATATTAGGACTACCTTGCTACCTGATATAAATAAGTGCCGCCCTTATGGTTTCTAATAACAACATCTTATGATTTTTAACCTATTGACATAAAAGTGGTCTTGAAAGAGAATCAACCCTTATGAATTTAAAGTTTATCAACACAAAGAGTGCCCACGCACTCTACCATCTGCGAATTAGAGAATAGTGAAGAAGGCTAGTAGGTTAAAAATTTCACATGGATCGAGGAATTCTTACATGAGATTTATAAATTAAAAACTCAGATACTTGATTATGGTGGTTTTATTATATATAACAATACAATCTAAACGATCCAGTTTAAATGTTTTTTAAAATTTTAGTTGTGCAAACTGAATTATTTTTCCTTCATATTGTAGGTGGTTGAACAAGTTAGCAAGATGTGACATTTGGAGCTGGATTTTGTTCCAAAAAATCAAGGCACAATATTAAAGAAACTCCAATAAAAAGAATAAAAAGTGGGATAGATTTTTTTTTTAACTTTTGTAGTTGCAATAAGCCATTTGTTAGTATTATTGGAAATTTTCTTAACTTACATAATAAGCATAAGAAAACAGTTTACTATAAGTTACAACAACCTAAAAAGATGACGACATTAAGTTAAAATAAGTTAAGAACACTTATAGGTAGCTTAGATATTCGTTGACTCTGTTGACTAGCAAATCCAACTTATTCCACATAAGTCCTTACTACCTTAGATAAATTTAGTCCACTATTACCAACTTCTCCGTTACATATCTTGATATTGTGGCCTAGTTTATTACATTTGGTATAGATTATTTGTACTCTTTTCTTACTCACTTTAGTAGTAGCAATTAGGGTTGTAGCAAGGGTTGACATAGTTTTCAGATTTTTCATCATTTATGAGTATCACTGCCATAACATGTATAAAAGGGATGCTTATGAGATCCTACTTTCTGCACGAACAAGTCTAAAACTCAAGATCTACTATTTGCTGGTTTGATGAATCACATGCAACATGTTACTTCGGACCACCATCATGCTTTTTTCAAAACCTACTTGCCTCTTCAATAATCTGGTCCATCTTTTTATGAATCTTTAAACACAAAGGTTCTTTAATCAGCAATATCTCTTTTCAAACAATTCTTTGCATCAACTTGGCCCTTATATCTTTATCATAGTCAAGATTGGCTTATCCTTTACATCCATGATGTACTTGTTAAAAGATGCATAGAGGCTATTCAAAAGCATGTCACACTTGGTCATTGTGGAAAAGTGAGATTTGGACCAATAAACAAGATCTTTTTTTTGTAACCAATTATGAGCATCAAGTGATAAAATCTTCATTTCCTTCATTATATTTTCATACTTTTTCAAGTAGCTATCTCTTACAGCTTTCTACAAGCAATTGTTTAGTGCTTTTCATTTGTTTCTAGGCTTGGACATGAAATTAGTGTATAAATGTCTAACACAATTTATATACTTTACATTAGGCATAAGGTATGCAAGTGCATCCATAAGTCTCTACAAAGAATATTCATAAAACAATTTCATAAAATAAAGTGAGATTTTGAACCAATAAACAAGATTTTTTTTTCTTGTAACCAATTATGAGCATCAGGTGATAAGATCTTCATTTCCTTTATTGCATTTTCATACTTTTTCATGTAGCAATCCCTTACAACTTTCCACAAGCAATTGTTTAGTGCTTTTCATTTGTTTGTAGGCTTGGACATGAAATTAGTGTACAAATGCCTAACACAATTTTCGTGCTTTACATTGGGCATAAGGTATGCAAGTGCATCCATAAGTCTTTACAAAGAATATTCATAAAATAATTTCAAGTGCGACTAAGATTGTTACCAAACCTTATAGCAATTCATATGTGAAAAGTTGCTTTCATACCTTCTATTTACTTGATATAAATGTGAAATTATACAAACTTGTAATCTCTAAGTTAGTTTTTAACAAATCAATGAACCAACATCAAGAGTAATAGTTTTTACTTTTAATAACTGCATAAACTAGAGGGTAAATGCAATCATTTGCATCAATCCCTACTGCTACTACTAATTGACCACCATAATAACCTTTCAAGAAACAACCATCGAGGTTGATAATAGGCCTACATCCATCTTTAAACCCATTTTTGCATGCTTGTAAGCAAACATAACACTTAACATATTATTGTGATTCCTAGACTGCTATGCTTAAGCTCCCCTAAATAGTCATAAATTTTTTAATATTATTTATTATAACTTCCTAACATAAATTTAAGTGCCTTTTACTTAGCCCTACTGCACTTAATGAAACATATATTACAAAATCTATTTTAACATCTTGCTAAAAAACGGTTATGGAATACTTTAGATTAGTTAAAAATTTATCTAAATAATGTTTAGTCATCCATTTGGATGTTATATTTCTATACTTCATTTATTTAACACATCTATGTTTAGAGACATGTTTTAATCTACCAAGTAGGTTTCCATTAGGTCTTTTACATTCAATTCTGAACCTTATAATGTCCATGAATACTTCTTCTTGCAAATAGCCTTCAGTCTCTTTTTATCCTTCTTAATAAACTTCATATTATATGTGTTTTTCCTCCGATAATGCATTATGGCTTCTTTTAATACTTCCCTATTAGAAAATAATAACCTTTTTTAAAATTTAGAATTTTCCATGTTTATGCTAGTATTGAATTTTGACCATCTTTTTTTGTGCTAACCTTATAAGAATCAGATTTATGTACATGATGAAAAAATTCAGATTTATTAAATTCAAAACCATCATCATCAACTCCAACATCTTTTCCCATATTATCCTATCAACTTCAAAGTCAACATTAACCTTAGGCATTTCATCATCAATAACTTTAGCACATTTTCCCTTCTCCCTATCAATTCCTAAGTCAACATTAACCTTGGGCACTTTCTCATTAGCATCTTATATATAATCATTCTCATTAAATTCATATTCAAAATTTTTATTATTAGATTGATTTGACAAGCCATCATCACCATCCTCTCTAACATCTATTCCTAATTTTGCTTCAATTTCATTATTGATATCAAAAGATACTTCCATAATTAGCTCATGCTTAATATTCATCTCATTTACACTATCTCCAAGCTCAAAATCTATATCTTATCCTACACGTGCAAATGAATGTAATGATTTCTAGGCAAAGTTGCACCTATATTCACAGCATCAAAATTAATTGTTAAAGGCTTCACATTATCAATACTTAATACTCTCCAAAAATTTTTCAACAACATTTCATTTTGAGTGTACATAACCTAACTTCTCAACCATATCTTAAATTTTAACCACAGACATAGCTTCAACATGACATAAATTAAAGTGATCAACCTTCTTATCAATATACTACATAATAAGGCCATGCACAAAATGACCACTATGATGAACAATAGTTGTAAAATAATCTGATTTCAAAACTGAAAATATTATAAAACACCGTATGTTAGCTTATGTCTGTTCACCATATGTTATGTCTTAAAAGTATTTTTAATAAAGATAAAAACATTCTTCCGCATGCATAACTACTGTCTACACATAAAGCATCTGAAAAACATGGGCAGGCATAATAAATATTATTATAATAAAGGTAGACTACACAAATCAAAAAAGCAAAATTAACAAAAAAGATTGGCAGACATAATCAACAAAAATCGATAAGCATAAGTAATCAGCAACCAATATTGAAATCATTAGCAAATCAAAGCCTTAAGACACCATAAGTTACAATAGAACCAAAATAAGTAACGTTTAAACTCCACAAATCATACCATACATAATTGTTATAACTCTCTAATGCTTGCAACCTTCACCTATCCATTTTGATCCCTCAATCAATACTTAATTCAAAATAAATCCTAAACAAGAACTAAGAACCCTAAATCACACTTAAATTTTGATTTCAAACCCTCAATCAAGAGTATGAAATGCTAAATACCCTTTCAAATCCCTTCGCCACTCTAGGCTTCCCTAATTTTTCAAAGCTTTTTCACAAATTTTTTTCAAGCATCGAAACCCTCAAAAGACATTAAATCTAGATAGAAAAAATAAATCCACATCATCTAGTTATTAACCATTTAATCATTAGGTGACCAAAATTTCAAATTTTCATAATATTAGTGCTTTTTTTAATAACTTTAAAAGTTGGATGACCAAAATCAAAGCGCGAAAATAGTTGAGTGACTACTAGTATAGTTTACTCTTAATCGTATGATTTTTCTCTTCATTAAAAGGATTGTCAGTTCAAGGTTTCAACCCCATTCTTCGTTGCTTTTATATATATTATAAAAAAATAGATAAATCAACCTCTATTATAGGTTGATTAGCATTTGGGTCTTATTTAAATGTGTTTATGAGTTAGGTTCCTTGTTTATTTCAATAAAATTTGATAATTAGGCAAAGAAAGAAACTATTTAATCAATAAAATTTTTATTCAAATTTAATTATAAAATATATAAATACTAATTTAATTCTTTTAAAAAATATTTTAATATATTATAAACAGTAAAACAAGTTTTTTAGACTAAACCAAATCAAGTTTGGACAAATTTTTTTTACTAGTTAAACTAGAGGTGTTCATGGATCAAGCGAGGTAGCAACCCAAAAAATTTTTTTTGTCCAAGTTGGGTTGAGCTGGTTGACCCCAAAACCTATTTCACTATTTAAAATAATATATAAAAAATAAAAAATTATTTTTATTTAAATATTTATAACTAAATTAAATAAAAATAATATTTTATTATTTAAATAATAATTCAATTCACTGATCAAAATTATAAAAAATATATACAAGCTTGATCTAATGTGGATCAAATTTGAACTAAATAAACTATCTGATTCATGAACAACTCTAACCTCAACCCAATCTATCCGTAAACTTGCAATCATATAAAACTACTATAATTTTTTCCCGAATATCAAATTACTAGGACTGAGACTACCTTAGGCCTAAATTTGCTTTCAAGTTTCAATCTTCTAGCCATTTTTCCGACTACTTACTTGGGCTATGCATTTTAGGTTGATATTCTCTTACATTCAACAAATCAATTATTTCATTGAAAACTCGAACCATGAGCCACTCCATTATTTCCGTAATTCGGAAAAATCTTTAATATTTGTGATACAGGTGACAAATATATCAGAACTTACGGGCATATCAAGGGAAGTTTAGGTACAAAATTTTGTATTGCAAAAAGCCTAATATGAAGAAAGTTTTAATAAGTTAGATTGGTTCAAAAATTGAGTATTTTATTTGATTTAATTAGTTCAATTTGAATTGTTTAAGTTGAAATATAAGTTATTTTTTTTAAATTTATCCAAGATTTGATTTACTATTTAATTAATTAAAAAATTATTTAAATTTAATTATAAAATATATAAATATTAATATAAAAATAATTTTTTAAATATTTTTAATAATAATTTGAGCTTACATATCAAATATAATAAAAAATTTTAAAAAGAGTTTGAGCTATGATCGACCCAGCCTATAAATCCTCCTTTCGTTCACTTTTTGTCCCTAATATAATCAATCTTAGTTATTATTATTATTTGTTTTGGTCAAATAGAATGGAATTCTTAGTCGAACTATTTTTCTAGTATATTAGTGAATAAAATATTAAAATCAAATTATGCCAAAACTGATCCAAGCAAGTTCTTTGAACCTTTATAAAATTTTTTATTAAGTTTTATATTAAAAAAATACATAAAATAAAAACAAACTTACAATAAAAAATAAAATTAAGATAAAAATACATAAAATAAAAATAAACTTACAATAAATAAATAAAATTAAGATATATATATCTTTTACATTTTATACAAAATCACTCACCACTTAAAAGACTACCATTTTAATTCATGTAACTTTTCTTTTAATTTTTTTTTATTTTAAAGAAAAAATCCACATAACGGTGGCAAAATTCTAAGATTTTCAAGGTTTAACATGGTGTATAAAATCATTTTTTAGAAATGATATTTAATAAATTTTTAATTTGAATGCTAACGTATCTAACCATTCTCATATCTTAAAACAGTGACCTTTATACTATATATATATATTTCAATGCTGGTCCAGTTTGCATTTTTTGTAAGGTGGAAACAAAGAAGAATTTTACAAGGGTTTATAATTTATTTCTTAAAGGAAAGTCTGTAGTTATATGTAAAATTAACAAATAGATTGACTTCAAAAAGTTACAATGAATTTTGATTTAAAGTTTTATATACATATCCAATTTACATAAATCTCCGCATGAATGGGTTGTAATTAAATTACTCAACAATGTATCTACACCCATTTTTTTTTTTTTTCCTTTTTCTGTTTGTATATGTAACTTACTATGGAGATTTTTTATTTCATCTGATTGCAGAGCGCCGTTTTGGCTGCAATGCCGCTGACATAAGGCGGAGCCTGTTCGTTATCTCCGTAAATGATGGCCTGTCTGCCGGCTCAAACAACCAACATTCTTCCATCAACTTTCTCCATTCCGGGTCACAACGTTCTGGTATGGGAGGCCTCAGCGTGTTGTTTACAATTCCACCTTCAACCACGGTTCAGACAGCAATTTTATTTGTCAATGCTATTGGTAACAGGATACAGCATAAGAAAATGGCGTAAAATAAAGTTGCAGGGTGAATAAACACTTTCAGCAGCATCAGGTCCGTTCAAAGAATGTGGCTGGGAAATGTACAGCTTCAGCCTGAGTTAAGGGTAGGGTGCAGATGCCACCTCTTAAGGTTGGCTGCAACCAAGTCGGGTAAATCCCAGGTTTGACATATTAAAATATTTTTAAGGTACAGGTTGTAAGTACTAAAATTCAAACTTTAAACTCGTTTAAGGCTAATACTTAAAGTCTGCTGCATAAACAAAGTGGGCTAAGCCCAATATTTGTAGGGCTAGTGTTGCAAATGCTAGGATAAAGCTCCATACCTCTGGATGCCACCTCTTAAAAATAGTTATATAAACCAAGTGGACTAAGCCCTAGGCTTGACATATTGAAGTATTTGTAGAGGTAAGGGAAGGCAGATCTTGGGATTCAAGCTTCAAAGCTGTTGGATACTAACTTTTGAGAGTAGTTGCGTAAACCAAGTGGACTAACCTTAGATTCAAAATATCGAAGTATTTGTTTCTCTAACAAAATTGAGTCGGTCTGGGAAAAACCTAGTTGTAAATGAGATACTGTTATATAATATTTTGCCTGAAGTATTGTGGATGGTTATCAAAGCATACCAATTATTGTACCACAATGCATGCTTGCATATGGCTCTTCTCCAGTCAGGATCTCCCATAATGCAATACCAAATGAGTAAACATCAACCTGTAAATGCAAAGAACAAGCATATAATGATCTTATTTTTGTCTTCGAAGGACTTCTTCATTGCTTCCTCCATCGTATGTATAAAAGAGCACGATTTTAAGTTACAAACCTTCTCCGAAACCCGGATACTACTGCCATTCAATAACTCTGGTGCCATCCACGGAAGAGTTCCACGCACACCGCCAGATACAAGAGTGTTGCGCTTGATTCTTGACAACCCGAAATCTCCAACCTGCACATCAGGTATCTTTCCAGCTTAATTCTATTTTGCTCAAATAGTAGATAAGTGATGATTTTGATCTAATACTTTCAGATACACTAATCACAAAAACGGTACCTGGAACTTGTAGAAAAGCTAAAGTATGTCTTGATCATTCTTTTTGAACAAATATGTCATCAACAGAATATGATTCATACTATTAATTACCTTGCAGATGGGCCTTTGAGGATCCCTCAAATTGATAAGCAGATTGTCGCATTTCAAATCGAAATGAACAATATTTTTCGAATGCAAGTATTCCATGCCAAAAGCTGCATCCAGTGCGATTACAAGCTTTCTACGACAATCAAGTGCCCTGCAGGAAGAGTTGTGACGTCCATAAGCCTATTTATCGTCAAAGGAATATGCGAAAAAAAAATGAAAATGATAACGTAATAACTAAGTCACCTATCTTTCTTTAGTAGGGCATTCCTCAATGATCCATTCACCATATATTCAGTAACCGTTGCCATAGTTCCTCCAGGCCCATCAGTGACAACTCCATAAAATGAGACCACATTCGGATGATGAAGTTTTGATAGAATTTGCGCTTCTCTCCAAAACTCACTGGTCTGTACAAATTTCCAAACAGGAAAATATTGAGTGCTTAAAAGATATTTCAATCCATTTTAGTCCCCTTTCTTTAGCTTTTGGACAGTTCTAAACTATGTTACTTAGACTTTGATGTGAGTATTGAATACGGTATGTGTTTGACATCGGAATGTTTAGTTTTTTTTTTAAGTTTTTCCTTGTAGTTTAGGCATATATCGTCAAACCAAGTCCGAAAATGCATCGGACAGAGGAACTTAAAAAAAACGAGGAGTCAAAGCAACATAGGTTCTAAATATTAAATAATGTTATTAATGTTTAGAACAACTATGTTTTTAAAATTAAAACCAATGGTGAAAGAATTCAAAATAACACTAATAAAAGACCCACCAACCGCTCTTGCTCTGATGACCTGCCTGAAAAGCAACTTTCTTTGATTCTCTTAATAGCAACATCTGTTCCTCTCCATTTTGCATAATAAACAGTTCCAAATGTACCAGATCCTAACTCTTGAAGTTCTTCAATGTCATCATTCTTTATAATCTGCATAGATATATGTATATATTAAACAAATGCTGATATTCCTTTTCAATGTGAAAGAGGAAAAAAGGGTAAGTGTCAAAACTTTTAAGGGAAGCCATTGTAAGATTAACAATTTAATCAATGGTGTTCAATACATTTGAAATAACTGAAAGAGCAAAAAAGTGTGCAAAGTTCAATACTTACGAAATTAAATTTGTACATTTATCATGCAACAAAAATGATTGGATCCCTTCCTGTCCTATACCATGTGGGGTAAAGGAGTGGCATATTTGTAGTTATGAAAAGGATGAATCCCTTTAGTAGTTTACTCGAGGGATCAAGGCCAATGAACTATGTAACCTGGGTTCTTCATTTTTCTTAAAGTACATTTATTCGACACTTATGTTTGACACATATTGAGCATATCCATATTCGACACTCACCTCGAGTTCTGGTGACATAGCTGATCAATGTTATCCAAATACAATAGCTAGATGATTTACTTGAAGGCAAGTACCTGACTGCCCGCATAGGGCCTAATACAGCTCCTTTCCTAGTGCAATCTTCGTTTTCATGAAGTAGCCATTACCAAGCCTTAACCCTAGACAGGTGTGCTAACTATACCAAGACATTTACTATCCGTTGGATATTGGATAATGAGCCACTAGATTGTCAGCTATGCTTTTGCTAGTTTTTTCGATGCTTATGACTTTAACCATTTCCTTGAAAAAGAAAGCAATAATTCCTTAAAGGGTGGATAAGGATATGCATAATTTTGTGAATAACAATAAAGAAGCACAAAATAAAGGATAACAAGGGTATATATAAGGAAAAAATAAAGTTCCTTTCAATGCAAAAGGTTAGAAGTTGCAGGGGAAAAAAAAAAGTAGGGAAGTCATTCATTGAGTGTATTTACTTTGGACTTTGGCCACATGGATAAAGAGAAAAGTTCAGGGTTGTATCGCAATTACATGTATGAGTAGATCGTACCTGTAAACCATGGATTCCAGCTTCGATTTCAACCGTTTTTGCATCAGTTATAGAACCATCAGCACTTTTTTCACCACTCTTCATATCCTGTAAGAAATATGAGGAGAAGCTGAAATCTTATGTCAAATAAAACATCATGCATGCGAAACCATCGGGATGAGGAAAAAAAAGCTACCTCATAATCAGATTCTGTTTCTTCCTTTGATTCTCTAGCAGTTAAAATTTCGTCACTGGATATATGTTGAATATGTGGCACAACAGCCGAATAAGAGGGGATGTCAGCAGGAGTATCACTAGTAACATCTTCAATAATAACAGTCGATTCTATCACCTTGCCATTGTATGGATTAGCCGAAGGCTGTGATTGGACACTTGTAACATCTTCAAAATTTGACCTTTCATAGAAGTATAGGTTGCTGCTTACCAGCGCTGACTTGTGATCAGGACAACCGGCAGCTTCTTCACCATGGAAAAATGCCTGCCTACTTGAAGCATTGTCTGCGGTCAAATTCTGAGAAAATTTCAGAAACAAGAGGATCATTCTTATGGAAGTTCAACATCGTAGTGAAATAATTTTCCTAGTAAGTGGAGCTATACTTACAGAGCCTGATATTGTGGATTCTTGGTCAGCTAATCTTTGAGATGTAAAAGGTTGTAGTTTAGGAGATCCGTGTGCAATGGATTGACCGCTCGCCACCTCAGTCATAACACATTGCCCATCCCTGGAAGTACTTTGGTTTCTGACATTTGATTCAGGTTTAGCCATGTTTAATTGGTAATCATGGAGGTAATCTCTCATATCTGCAGAATTTGGGACGACGATGACTGGTAAAGAGAACAATGAGTCTCCAGATCTAAATAAGTCTTCCACGAGAGGAGGAACACTAGGCAAGTTGTTTAAGTTAGGCAAGTTCTTATCTGTGATGCTGCCGTTGCGTGATGTAACTTCAAAGTTTCTTCGATCGTTTGTTTCTTGATTGGAAGACTCGTTATACTTATCCATCCACTTCGACTTCTCTAGACTGAGCTCCAAATTTTCCTTGCAGTCCATTTTGCTCAAAGTGGTCTTATTCGTTTGTTTGGTTGCCACTTGGCACTTACCATCGACTCTATCTTGCCATTGGATGAACCTTTCTTGAGAAGAATTCGACAATGCTAGCAAGGGTGATTTTTCTCTTCCACTATTACATTGACCCAGTGGCGCAACTCCTTTCAAGAAGGAACTGTACCTCTCATCCTGTCCTTGTAACTGTGAATCAGACAGCGTCCTTTCCATAAGCATAGTTCTGTCGGGGCTCATAGTGTTTTGATGATGCAGTCGATAAGGAATAAAATCTCCACTGGGGCTTCGATTGTGAAAATGCTTTTCCCGGGTTTTGTTACTCAGAATACTTTCAAACAGATGCTGGTTGTGATTATGGTGGTTCATGAATGGAAGAGGTACCTGAGGATGGTTATTATGATAGCTAGTAGCATCCACATAGTACGAATTACCACCCGGGTGCGTTTCCATGATAAAACAATTAATGCCTTCATTGCTATGATCAGAACATGACGTATCCACCAAAAACTGCAAATTGGAATTATTAGGATTTCCTTGCTTAACTTGACCTGGAGATAGAGGGGGGGAATGGTTAAATGATCCGCTTGGTATATGAAGATTAGTTAGAAATGGAGCAGCTGGATGTGAGAACATCCCTATGGTATTAGGCGAAGTTGGACTAGAATCCTTGTTCTCGAAAGCATGAGCCGATGTCGGAGAGTCTACACGAAAACTAGGACTATAATCTGAAGCATTTCCGAACTGAATTGTTTGGCTAGCTAAATTCTGCCCGCTAGAGTTCTGATTTACATCCAGCATGCCATTAACGGCGAAAACATACTGATAATCAATGTCATGCTGTCGTGGAGTCCTTCCTTCCAAAGAACTTTGATTCTCGAGTTCACCTAAGGACACGAGAAATAAGCGTAGCCTTTGAGAACCGCCATTTCTTTCCAGTTCGTGATATTCCTCTATCATATGATGAAGATCCTCATCAGAACAAACGGATATTAGAGCATCCAGATCCTCACCAGGGAGCTGGTACTTGATAGTATGAGGTTGGCTGCAAATTGCAGATGTCTTCCTTGCAAGTTCTTCACATGTTAGATTTTTCTTAATCGATATGATCCGTGTCTCTCCACCTACATATCTAAGCTTCCCATCATTTGGCCTTGGCAATATTCTTCCCCCAAAGCTGCAAAGAAATTTCATTTTATTAACGAAAGTATCTTCCGTTACTCCTGCGCTATTAAGGTGACATGAATGAGGGGACTCCACTACACAGAGCTGACGGACGGGTGGCCCTGGGGTCACTTGATTACCCAATTTTTGTCCATTAGAACAATCATATTGCCAGTTGAATCTGCTAAACTGATCAGGATAACTATCTACTTCAGTTAGGCAACCTGTTCCTGAAACAAAATTCGGAATATCCGAACTATATTCAGATTCCTTTCTTCTTAACTCCGGAACACCTTTAAGATCCTTGTAAACCTGCTGACAGTTCAGATTGTTGTTCATAGCTGCTTGCCTCAATTGGCTACGACCTCCATCCGTTGTCACTGCTATTCTTCTTAGAGCACCGGGATGCCTTAAAAACTCTGTCGAAAATTCCTCACCTGTCTGTACACAAATATTATTTGCATCCCTATCTTTACTGTCACTTGATACAATAGTTGCTTTACCATGATATGACTCCAGACTTGAAGCAACAGGCGTATTGCTTGCCATGGTTTCAACCAAACCTACCCCTTTTTATGGCTACCGCGAACGATTGCTGATGTATGGAATCTATATAATTTACTTTAGTTTCCCAAGATCCAATGGTAGTTATTTCTCAAACATGAATAGGATAAGCCACTTTCTCTTTTCCAATATACAAGCAAAAACCCAAAATTCGATAGCACCGTATGCTTATTTTCATGAAACAACTTAATCAAACCAAGAACTGAAAGTACTGAACGCCAGATAACACTCCATTAGTACGGGACTCGACAGCATAAATGCATATTTTTGCCCCAAAAAACCGACCTGATTTGCACCAAGAATGGGGAAAAAAGTAAGAGATGCTACACAAACTTCTTCATGGAGTAATGTGCCATAATCACCCTATTTATACCAAGTCCAAAGCTGGCAAAATGTTCATCGTTGAAACCCCAAGACAAATAGGCAAACAAAAAAAATCTTTCAACAATTAGTCTCAAGACAAAAAATTCTCCTTATAGATTTCATCTCTCCGCATAAAGCAGAATCCTCCTTGTTTTCCATGTCCAATACGTCATAACTACACCAAAGAATGAAGCTCAGAAACATATAAAACTATGACAGAAATACTAACAGAATCAATGATTTAAAAAAAAAAAGGGTTAAATTCATCCAAAATGACCAAAAACATTGTACGAGAAAAGGGTATATATCAAAAACAATCAATATGTTCATATGTTCAATTTCTTCCATAGAATAATATGTAAAATAGATGCATAAAACCAAAACCAAAAAAATAAAAATGAAGAAGAAGGCTGAAAATGGGTACCTCTTTGTTTGTTCAAACATTGTGCTCCAAACATGAGTTCGAGCATCGAAAAGAAAAGATTGCATTAATTTGAGAGAATTGAAGTGTCCTTTTTTTTTTGGGGAGGGGTGGGGGGATGTAATGTGAAGAACCCAAAAGAGGATTAATGGAGATTGATTTTGGATCTTTGCTTTTGAGATTAAGAGAGAGAGAGAGAGAGAGAGAGAGAGAGACCGTTGCACAAGGTGCGGAAACTATGAGTGCAAACAAACGGGTGGAACTTGATATTTGCTTAAAATAACGCGGGGGGACTAACTGCAAACAACTAACTTACAAATATCCTTTCTTTTTTTCGTTTTCTTCACTTAATTTTTGAACCATGTGACATACAGAGATATTCTTTTTCGTCTCGTACATCTTCACGTACCGAATGGTCGTTAATCATTCCTGTTCATTTGTTCTGTTATTTGTTTATATTATATCATATTTTATTTATTTTTTATATCGTGTTTGTATCATATAAATATATAATTAGATTCGTCCATGAGTCAAGTCGGGTCTTAAATAAGTTTTTTATCAATTTGTTTCAGCCTAGCCCAAATTGATATTTAATAATTAAAAAAAATTATTTAAATTTAGTCCTAAATTATTATAAATATTAATATAAAAATATTTTTATTTTTTTAATAATGAACAATAAAATGAGTAATATAAGCAAAGTCAGGTCAAGTCAAATTCAAATTTAGATAAAAAATTTAAATCTTTTTAAATTACGGTCTGACTCCGCCTAACCATGGATACATTTACGTAAAATGTTCAAAATTGTTAGCTCTAGTGGCATATTAACTCAACTTTTTGCACAAATATACCTTATAATTCTGATGAAGAGGATATTTAAAACCATTTTTTTAAATTTATTATCATATCTACCTTCGCTTGCCCTTTTTCTTTTAATTTTATAAATGAATTAAAAGATTTAAAATATTTTATTAATTATGTTGAAGTCATGCTCTTTTCTGGACTTAGATGTTGATAAAATTAACAGCCGGAGGGTTGAAAATAAAGCATCTCCATCAGAATTCTTTCAATTTGACCGAATTAAGTTTTTTTTTTTTTTAATTAATAATGAATGCTCAGATATTACTGGATATGATATGAGACCTAACAAATATATAAGTAATTAATATGACATTTATTACTTTTAGTTATCAAGAGAATATTTTATCAATCTTAAAATTAACTCAAAAAGTTTTGGAATGATTTTAACTCTCATTAGAAAAGTTAACACTTAATTTTTTAACACTTTTATCAAAATTTAAATCATCAGAGATAGGGATAAAAATAGTGATTAATTTCTTTTATATGTAATTAAGATTGAGATTTGCGAGGTTGGACTAAACTACTTTGGCTAAGGATGTGCTTATTGGTGCAACTATGGGAGTCAAAAATAGAGACAACAACCGCATGGATTTCGCTCTTGACTCCACGGTTCTGTACGTGTAATCATTAAATTGTTTGATTGATATATCTATGCAATCAAATTTATATTTCACACAATTATATCCATAGGTTATTAATGATAATGTTATCAATCACTAGATCTGATAATTTATATTTTTATATTATATTTATATATTTTATTATGTTATACTTATGTTTAAAGTTTTTTGTATTTATATTAATTTTAATATATTTATAGTTTGCATTATATAAATTTTGAAAATATATTTGTATCATGTCATATCGTATTTTTTTAGCTTGATGCGTGTCATATTTGTATAATCATATCAAATATTATTAGGTTGACAACTATGTTATAATCGTAAATAATAAAATTCAAGATTTAGTTTGGAAAGGTAACAAATATATTAGAGATGATAATGTTAAATA